>JAXQQM020083487.1:0-20665 GCA_034641835.2 Pinus albicaulis
CACTGCCTCCAAAGATCTACAGAGAGCCAAAAATTGGTAAGTGTCTTTCTCTCCTTGTCCCCAAGCAGTTTTCCAAATTGATTTTAGTATTTTGTGGCTTTAAAGTTCAAACCCTAGGTCTTGCATGCAAATGAGCCTTTGCTTCTGAACCTCCTTGAAACCAGTTTGATGTCATGTGAGGGTGAGTGAGTTAGGGTGGCTGCAATACACCTTTGAGAAAAGCCTCCTTTGGCTCCAAAGCTACTGAATCCTAAGAACCCTAGCCTCCACATCACTCATTCACCAAAGTTGACTTCATCACCATTTTCACCTTGCTTCACCAAACCCTAATTTGTCAACCAGCATCTCCTATCACCATGTCAGGAGCTGAGAATAACAGTAGCAGTGATAAAGATCAAAGGCCTTTGAGACCAAAACATAAGGGAGGAAAAGAAAACAGAATGGAACCTCAAAGCACAGTTGCCATCACCTCCTCTCCCAGGATCTTATCATGTTTTCAAAATGAAAGATGTTTTCAATTTTGTGAGAAAGTCAAACATGTGAAGAGCCACCCTGAACTCACAAGACTCCTCATTCTCAACTTACACAACAAGTACTTAAGCCTTGCAGGAGTGGATTTTGAGATCTTAGCAGGTGCCATCTCTGTGGCCACAGGTATCCCTACTGTGGGTGAGAAGTGGTTTAAAAAGGGAAAATTGGACAAAGAACTTTTTGAGCCATTCATCAAAACAAGGTATAGAGGAGGTAACATGACAATTTTCCCTTTCTCACACCTCAAACACAAATTTTCACCCTTGATGTTGGTTATCATGAGGTACTTCACCTGTGAAGGGAGATACTTTAGGCTCTATTCCTACCATGCTAGACTCATGCATATCACAAGGGTTAAGATGCTCAACTTGCCATTCTATCTCTATAGGAGCATTGAGAAAATTCCTTTTGTTGTCCGGAGGAGGACTCCATCCCAACAAATGCAAAGCTTATTTCACCATTCCTTGATCAAGATGGTGGTATTACATCAGTTGGAGCAGCAGGGTATATCTTGGGAGGTATTCATATAACATGAAGTCTTCACAACCCCCCAGCCTCCTCCTCAACCAAGTTTTCCCTCCTCATCTGCAAAAGTACCCTCACCCCAAGAAAATATCCATTCTTCCTCTTCTATTGATGCATCAAATGAAGAGGATCACAATGGAAATAATGAACAAGGTTCTGACAGTAGAGGTGATGAAATCAGTGAGGCGGAGACAAAAATTAATGAGGAAGAGCAAGAGGGAAATGATGGTGAAGAGGATGGAAATGAACATAGCAGTGATGAAGACAAAAACAATGACAATTTGGAGGGAGGCGATGATGGCAATGATGCAAATGAGTCAGCCCAAAGTGAAGAAAAGGATGATGTGGATGAACAAAGTGATGACCAATAAGATGTTGATGAAAATGAGGAGGCTGACAGTCAAAGATACAGTGAACATGACAGTCAAAGGGAAAATGTGCATGACCATGAAAACAATGAGCAAGTCATGATGAAGACAGTGACAATATGGAAGAAGATGATGAACATGAAGAAGCAGCAGATGATGAAGAGGAAATAAAAGGACATGAAAAGGAAAATGATGAGGCAAAAATAGAATTTGAAGGACAAGACAGTGACAAAGAGGATGAAACTAATGGGACAGGCAGTGAGAAACAAGACAACAAAGGAGATAGTCATGACTGTCATGACAACAATCATGATAGTCATGACACCAATCAGCCTCCTAGTGATAATGAAAATGATAACAGTGTAGGAGATGATGAAGAAAAATACCTTAGTGATGAACAAAACTAAGATGAAGCAAGTGCAGGGGCTGATAGTCCAAATGAAGACCAAAGCTATAGTACAGAAGGTAGTAAAGAAGGTAATGATGATAATAGTGTTGAGGATTAAAAGATCAATGATGAAATAGAGCAAGTAATGACTGATGAAGATCCTAGTAAAGGTGAAGAAGCTAATGGCAGCACCAAAGGTCATAGCCATGATGAAGACACTACCAAAACTACCATCAGTCCTCTTGCATACACCTACAAAATAGGGTCAAGTCATGTGTTTTCTGCCCCCAAAGGGTAAGGGACCATGCCATCCACCTCAACTCAGCAAATTGACAAAGGCAAGCAATAGGTAAAAGTAGAAGAGGAGGACCCTGAAATAGAAAGAGAGTTTGAACTTATCCATATAGACAGTGATGAAGAAAATGAAACAAGAATTTCAAGCTCCCTCCTCCATGACAATAATGCACAAATAACAGACCTAGAAGCTAAGTTGGAGAGGGCAAAGGATGCCATCCACTTCTATCAGATGGAAAACAAGAAAATGAGTGCCCAGCAAGCCATCTATGAGGCTAGAGCACTCAAAGCCCATAAATATGCCCGAAGAGCACAAGTGAAACTAGAATAATAAATGGGCCCTTATGAGGAAAGTGAAGATGAAGAGGAACAACCTAGGAAGAGGCCAAAAACCATAGGGTTGAGGAAAGCATTGGCAAAACAGAAGGAAGAGGAATCAGCCTTAGCAGAGCAACTTTCTCTAAGTGAACTCCATGCCATGGAAATTGAACATGATCGGGAATCATGGCTTGAGAGGGAAAAAATACACCTAGAGGCCAAACTGAAGAAGGCAAATGAAGGCTTAGAGCTACAAAGAAATATGACCAAGCATTATGCAAAGAAACACAAGCTTGTTTCTACCAAATTGAAGGATGCCCTCCTTGAAATTCAAACCCTAAAGGAGGCAAAAAAGCATGATAGCCTTGGATTTTTGGTTGAGGCTTCTCAACAATTTTCCAAGACCCCTTGAGGTAAGTCCCCACCAATTTTGAGCAAATTTGTAAATTGTTTTGTTTTTTGTGATTTTAAAGGCTCATTAGCGCAGCGCCACTGGCACTCAGTGGCGCTGCGCTAATACATGGAGCATCCTCAGGAGGATAACTCAAAATTTTTGAATTTATCACACCTAGCACACTTTTCTCACCAAGTTTCAGATGATTTGGAGCAGGTTTGACCCCTCAAAAGGTCAAAAAACCCCTCTTTTTTCACCATTCTACCACTATTTCAGACCTGGCGCTGCGCTAATTGAAGTCTTGAGATTTTGACATTTTGGCTATGCTACAGGAGCTGTATCAGGAAAATACAAGCATTATTGGAAAGTATACTCATTAGGCTTTCCAATGAGCCATCACGGAGCCAAATCCGACATTGAGAAGGGGTCCAAAACTTGGTTGCAAAAGAGCCTATTTTCTGCTAAAAGTGGTGCTGCGCAAATGGACTATTTAGTGTGTTTTGGACCAAAAGTAAACAAAACACACTCATTTATTGTAAAATCATTTTTTAGTGTTTTTTGAAGCAAATCACTCTATAATTAGGTGCAATAAGTTATTTTAGCATTTATTTCATGAGATTTTTTGTGCCTTGGGCCTTGCATGGTCTCTTAGGCATAAATGACATTTATGGGTGATTTTGACTTTTTCCAACCCTATCTAGGGTTTTTACCCTCCTTTGCTGAGTTAAATAGAGCATGAGGGCTTCATTTTAAATGTTGGCATTTGATGAGATTTGAGAGCAATACATGGTTTTTATGAGCTTGGAGAAGAAATTGGTGTTGTGGAGTTTATGAATGGCTTGCTTGGGTTGATGATCGAGAAGCTTGTTTGCAGGATCCCTGAGCTTGGTTTAATGGTGATGTGCCTCTAATTTGTTCATGTTTTCTTGTTTATCATTGTGTTTCATCCTTCTATATTTAGTAGAACAGAAAAGTATAGGTTAAGAAATGCTCTTTGAAGCACCTTAGTCCTCCTGCCTTCTATTGCCCTTGATGTTTTCCTCTGTTGGGTCAGCTTAAGGAATTCTTAACTGCTCCTTAGGCCCACCTAAACTTGTTTGTTTCATTAATGGATTAGTATTCTAGTTTAAAAATATGTTTCATGGTAATCCCTGCTTATTTGATGCTATCTAAACTCTGTCTTGAAACTTCTCTCTGAAGTACTGCTTGCTAGGTTAAGTCAAAGAGGTCTTGTTTTGATTTTGCCCTTTGTCCATGCCTATCAGTTTGGCTCAAAGTTTTTTATAGCTTGATTTATGATGTTTAGGAGTTCTCTCTTCATGAATTAAAGTTATTTGTGATCTTAAATTTTTTCTAAAGCTTGAAAGTGAAATCACTAGAAGTTAAATGAGTTTCTCGCCTTCTATATTTCATTGAAATTGTTTGCCTTGAATGGTTATTGGTTTAAGTATTTTCATTGAGCTTAATGGTTTGCCCTACCTCGTGAGTTATATATTTTGCTTATCAGTGTTTAAGACCTCCTTGTTATAGGTATTTGACAAAGGATTCTTGATTGCCCTTTGCCCTACCTTATTCACCAACTTGATGTCCATCCCACTTGACACATAACCTTAAGGATCCATTAACCTTGCTAGATTGGCCCTGTAATGCACTCTGATTCATTAATTAGATATCCATGAATTTCATTGACTCCATAACCCAATGATTTGAAGACCTCTCACTCAACCTATTTTACCTTTTCATATTACCCAACCAAAAAAAACAACAAACCCTATACTTAACAACTAGCCTAAAAATCAAAACCCTAAAAACAAACATGTTCACATCCTTTGCAAACAATAGAGAGAGCCCTCTCTGATTCCAGAAAGGATAGGTCCTAGGACTCGAAAGACTGGTCTGATGTTGCCTTGTGAATTTCATCTACCAATCTGCTAAATCATAGGACCCTAACAGAACTTCCTTTGTTTCATCGCGGTCTTCTTGCAAATGAAGAGTTCTATCCATAAGCTTCAAGATTTACCAAGGCTTCCTCAATCTCATTTTGTTAGCATAAAGGCATTCCATATTTACAGAAGCTGCCAAACCTACTTAAACGTGACATATCCTTGACTCTAGCCTTGTATACTTTCAAACTGCCATTTTTTTTCTTCTGAACAATAGAGCTATCTAGTCAGTTAACCTCGGCCAAAAAAGCAGGTTCATATATTGAATTTTCCAAATAAAAACTTTTTCTCCTGTGTGATGAATCGAAATTTAGTATGCAATTTAGGTGCTAAGAGTTTTTATCTTAGCTTTACATGCACTCCCCTATTAGCACTAGCGTTGGTGTAGAAATTATCCAAAGGGATTCAACTGATCTTATAATGTACTAAAACAAAAAACTAGATCCTTCTACAAATTTGCGAAAACCAAATTCGATTGCACAATCACATAACAAGTAAGAGAAATAAATTATCAATCACACAACACAAGATGTATCTGTGAAAAAATACTCAAAACCCTGCTACCTGTATATTGCATAAATTCAAGCTCATGAAACAATACAATGTTATTTCCCTTACTGAGAAACCTCTGCACTCTACTAATTGTCTCACTCTTATCTAGGCAAACTCGGTCCAATACTTAACCAATTCTCAGCCTTTGTCTGACCAGCCTTTCTTACACATTCTTGGAGGAATTGTGGCCTTATTAATAAAGAAATTCCTAATAATTGATTACGCAATTCCTTTAATGCAATCTGATGACCTATTGCATGACATGTACAATTTTCTAATTGTACAACTAACAGTTATATTCCTTTTAACCCCAATCTCAACTGGGCCTTCCTTAGAACTAACATGCAACAACTATTTATAGTGAGTTATGAGTTAACTGATTGATCACTAATTTTGAGTTAAATCAGACTTAATTCATTGGACCTATCACTAGCTCATCTCTCAGTTAGAACTGGTTAAACTAATTTTAACTCAAATACTTGAGTTAACTAATTATAACTCAAAATAAACTCAACTAGGGATCCTAAAAAGTGGGAGACGCCCTACATGCCTCTAGTTTGACCTCCAACTTGAATTGACTAGGCTAACTAAGTCTTCCTAACTCAGTTAACACTTACAATTTGTCATGTGATGTGGAATTACAATTTACTTATAATTTAATTAGAGTAAAATTAAATCAGAAGCCTCATGGGTGCCATTTTCAATATTTCTTGTTGCCATTTTCAATAGTTGGCAAAATCGGCTTTCGGAAGCATATTTTGGGGGACATTTCTAGCGTTTTTTTAAGCTTGCTACGTAATTGTTTTCTTTAGATCACCATTCTACTAAATAACATAAGAAATTCTAAATCCCGACACTTCTGCTTCTTTAGGCTTGTATTCGCTTGTTTCTCAGCACTCCATGTCATTTTGTGTCTCAATACTAAAATATGACTGGAAGGTATCCAGTTTGGAAACTTTGTACAAATATACATATATATATGGTGCATCTACATAGGATGGTTAGTTTGATGTATGCATATCGATAATGGAGTAATTGTACACAAAAGGATTTGTTGAGAGTATGTAACGAACGATAATAATGATGAGGACGTGGATAAATCATTCTTATGAGGAAGTGGCTTTAACAACTATTCCAAAGTTTTAGGTATCATAATTATGTTTCATTATAATGATAAAATCACCATATGATCTACCTTAATAAATCACCTATCATTATGAATATTCTACAAAGACGGTAGGACCCACCAATGCATGTGGTTTTGTTAACTTCATACATCCAAACCATGAAAAAACTTATATGTTTTTCCACATCCAATTAGATGTGGATACACTACAAGGAAAAGATCCTCTAGTGGAGGTTATAAAGGAGGTTTTTAATGTTATAACATTGACCAAAATTGTCAAAAAAACATTTGCTACAACATCCGTTTTTGGTAACAGAAATTTTGGTGGAGCTTCTAACGGAATTTCAGAACAACTAAAAATACTAGGCAGCTAGAGGTTGTTACAGATGTTTTTTTCATATGTGCACTATTCAAGTGTCAACACACCAGTGCGTGTCATCCAGACGATCAGCCCGGGGCGGTCGAAGGTGCATGCACCGGGCCGTAAAGGTCTAAAACTGCATCGAGCGCACTGTAGGTGATACAACGCACTGAACCGTTCTAATTGGTATTAGGATTTATGCGGTGCCCATAGGTCATATCAATGCACTGATTCGTAGTATTATAGAAATGCACCGGTGCAAAATATCACACAAACACACCGAATGTTCTAATTCGTATTGGTATTTGTGCGGTGCCCATAGGTCGTACAAACGCACCGGTAAGCAGTCTCACATAAATGCACCGGTGCGGAGTATCGCACAAACGCACTGAGAGTTATAATTGGTATTGGTATTTGTGTGGTGCTCATAGGTCGTAGAAATGCACCGGTGCACTTTATAATACAAATGCATCGGTGTACAGTAATTGACACACATCAATGTATAATAACTGACACGCACCAGTGTTCATTTTGTATTTTTTAGAAACATCGACCTATGACAGTGCAATTATTGTGATTTTTTAAAATTCATTATTCATCAAAATTCAACACATATCTTATAAAAATATTCATATCAATTAATTTTTTATTAGTGCATTTGAATGTGATGTTTGGATTAATTTGTTATATCATATCATAATTATTGTGATTTTTTAAAATTCATTATTCATCAAAAGACGACACATATCATATAACAATATTCATATCAATTAAATTTTTATTAGTGCATTTGAAAGTGATGTTTGGATTAATTTTTTATATTATATCATCATATTTCACATCTCTTCATTATAATATTTAATCATCCATAAATTTAATTAGTGGTGTTACATTTCACATCGACAATGGATAACGTAATAGAATAAATTAAAACACACGCACACACACACACACACACACACACACACACATATATATGAGACAGTCTTTCTCATACAAAATGGGACAGTTATTGATATCCTTTTGTCTTTCAATTGGGACATTGTGTCCATTACATTAAACAAAATGTCTGATTTCACAGACAAATATTTTAGAAAATACAACGTCTTGCTTTGATATCCAAACATAATGACTATAATTCTTCGCTTGAACTGTTGTCATTGCTCAAGCTACTTCCATGACTTGGGTTATTTTGAGGAATGTTTTGTTCACGGTGTTGATTGTTTTCTTCTTCTTCACCTTCCATCTACAAACATAAAAAACTGTCATGAGCGTTTATACATTGGTGAGAATAATGAAAATTGCAATATTAAATAATATACATCAATGTAAATCGAAAATAAATGACATACCATAGCAACAATTGACTCATGAACTATACACATTCTTTGAAAACTAGATTTCATGCCATATTTCAAGATTTCATTTGTTGGCGCAGTTCCATACTTTGTTTCCTGCAAGTTTTATACCCCATAACAAATCATATATTTAATATAAATTAATTTTTTGTTCTATTAATTATAGATGGAGCTAAGTAAAACAAGATCGATAGATGCTTACAAATCCCACACTTAATTTCTGATATGCCAACATATACTCACAACCCATATTTAACCCAATGTCAATCAATTCGTTTGATGGTTCTTCTTTGTATGTTAGCACTTGTTTGAAGACATTCAATGATGATTGTTGTAAAACAACTTAAAATATACAAAAATGAAATCTAGTTAAGTTGTTATAAGGAAGTAACAATTATTCACAAACATAGATTTCAACCATTTTCTTCCTTGTCGTCTTGTTTTATGTGCTGAATGGGTTCCATTTTCTTTTCTTTTCTACAAGAAAATACTTGAAAATTAATATTTAATACTAAATTGTTTATTTATTGTACCTAATGATCGAAAAAAATCAATGATTACATATTACATTTGAAACAAGTTGAGGTTGAGATGGCTCCTCCTGCGATGCAATTTTTTCCATTTCTTTGACCATCTCCTTGTACACCTTTTCAGACATTTCTACTGGCATATTTCTGATATCAACACCTTCATCTTTTGAGATTTTCATAATCTTCTTGAAAATGTAACATGACAATAAACTATTTAATTTTTATATTGATACATGAAAAGTAAATATAACAAAAGTGATATTTATAAATAATTCTAGATCAACATTTAAAGTAATATTAATTTTTCATTCCTTCTTTTTTGTTGTTGTACGTTTTTGCTATTAAAAGTATGACATGTCTCATTGACAAATTCTCTAGAAAATCTTCCTGTAGTTTAGCTAAAATTTGGTTCTTGGAATCATTGGATTAATTTTTGTATTGTAAGTAGAAAGAACGTCTATATATTTGTTCCATTAAATCCCTCAAACTTTTGTAAAAGTTTTTCCCCCTTTCGTTAACCTCCAGCACCACTCCATATGAGCTAAGGAGCAATTCATTTTCATTTGCATGTTCTATTTTTTTCCTTTTCTTAGAACAACATTCATTTTCTGAGTTTTTGGTCCATGTATAACATTAAACATATGTGAATTAATATATTGTTTGAAACATGTTATCTAATAATTTTAAGAGTATTATGGATGAAAATTAAAAAAAGAAACTCATATTGGATCTCTAGTATTTTTTCATTCACCTGTTTCATCATTTTGCAATTTTTCCATTAAGCTTTTACGCTCTTCTGGTCCTAGATCAGAAATAATCTTATCGAGCTTCGTCATTTTGTGGCTCTGTATGATACACAATAAACAATACATATTAGTTAAACTTACATATACTTCAAAAATAATATTTTTTGTAAATAATTTACAACTAACATGCATTTTTTATTTTCTTAATGTGCTATCAGTATTTTTGTTACTTGATCTCTTGTCAGTCATTTCTTTATCAATATGAAACCTGTAGCATATCATTCATTAATATATTTTATAAATAAATCATCAAATTTTCAGGTAAAAAAAATATATCAAGAAACTGGTGCGCTTTTAAATGTTGTACGCACTGACATCGGTGCGTCGTGTTCTTATAAATGCATCGCCAAAACAGTATAAAACACCATACAGTGCTCTATGTAAACAAGGAGCACCATTTCATTATCTGTTAACCACTGCACCGATTAACATAGACAAAATAATAAAAATCCTCTAATGTTAGTTTTTGTAGCATATGGTGTCATGGAGGGGGCGGTGCGGCCTATTCTTACAAATGCCCTGCGCAAACAGGGGACTACCGTATGGTACTCTCTGTCAACAAGGAGACCTAGTGCGTTACATGTTACATGGTGCACCGATTAACACAAAATAAAAATTATTTTTTCCAAACAGTATGTGTGTGGTGCGCTATAATGAAATAGCGCATCGGTGCCCTATTTTACATATGGCATACAGATTAAAAAAATATATGTTTTTAAATTTTTTTATCAAACAGTACGTGTGTGGTGCGCTATGATAATACAGTGCACCCATGCGTTAGGTTACGCATGATGCACCGATTAAAGAAAATCAGTTTTTTAAAAATTCACGCAAGAGCCGACATGGATTGGGATCCGACCATGTAATTCGTTCCATAGGTTAGATGTAATATATATATATATATATATATATATATATATATATATATATATATATATATATATATATATATAGCACTACAAACCATATAAATCTAAAATGGAAAGCCCTAATTCTGAAATCACAGAAATAGGAAGAAGCAAGGGCAGAAACAAAAAGAATGAAGGGTTTAGGATAAAATGGATTTTTTTGTTTTTTTTTCTTTTGAAATGGAACAGTAAATTTAAATTTTTTACTTACTGCATAAAAATATTGCATAAAATGTAAAAAAAACAATAAAATTTAATCATGAGATTGTTTGAAATTCTATGCTACAGGGTTTAAATCACCAGAGGTTTGGAATTCTGATTGTCTGAATAGTTCTGTTTGAAAATATTTCATTGCTCCATAATGCTCTCATGCTCTCTTGCTCCAGTTATGTCTCGTGCAAATCTCTGGATGATTTTTTTTGCAAAAATAGTGAAATAATGAAAATTATTTAGTATTTAAATAATTGTTTTATGAAATTAGATTTTCGAAAATATTTTGCCGCCCATTTTTCAATTTACCGCTTTTTTTTCACTTTAAAAAATAAAGTTGTGTTTTTTTTTATTCGCGGCTTTTCTTCACCGGTGCGTCAATTAATAACACCGCACCGATGCGTCAGTTAATAACACGACACCAGTGCGCAGTAACTAAAATGCACCAGTACGGTTATCTGTACATAAGCACCAATAACAATAAGTCCATTTTTTCTTACAAAAAAAAAACAATAAGTCCATTTTTAAGGCACCACAATTAATTTTAGGTGTGTACACTAAAATTTGTTGTTGATTTTGCTTAAATGCAGGGAAAAAAATATCATAATTATATCGATTGGAAAATTCTTCAAAATCCAGCTCTTTCCGTAATATTTCTCATAGTCCATCGCGAATTTCTCCCTATCCATCTTGAGACGTAATATTTACTTCAAATTTTACTTATATTTTCATTATCTAATTGAATTTATGTTTTTATCCATGTCAATCAGCTTAAAATTTTTTATAATGTATAGAAATTTGCAGGTTCATGTAGATTTAGAATCGAGTTCAGATGCACAAAATATTCAAACAGCTCCAAAACGTCAGAAGCTCTTATCAGGAGGAGCATACCACAAGGCGCATTTGGTAGATTAAAATGGACAGCCGCTTCACCCTGCCAATTGTAACAATATTGGATCTTCTAGCAAAAATATTAGGACAATGATGGTAATAATAATTGTTTGATATATTAATGTAATTATTTCAACGTCAAACAAATTAATCATGCATTGTCAACGTTCTTACTAATTGATATCATAGATTTTGTACTAATCATGTTCAAATATTTTTTTTGAAATTATTAGGATTCTAGTGATGATGAGCGACCTACCTACCATCTTTCGTTGCACCCCACGACAATGTCAAATCGAGAGAAGTCTAAACTAAGAGAAAGAATCAGAGAGGAGCGATACCAACAATGGTTGAATCAACCACCAATTCAATTCCCCCTACGTCCAGATTCACCAATTAGGAATGAATACAACAATAATAGTTCTTCACAAGCTGGAAATGGAGGAAATGAAATAGATGTTGGTGTTAACATTGGAAAATCATACAAGCAGAAGACGACATTATTTAATGTCAAGCAGAAGGATTTATAGGGCTGGAAGACATTACAGAATCTGGAAAGTGTTTAAAAATCTCTAAGGTCTGAGGAAAAATCAAATTTGAGCAAGTCATAAATTCTTTTGCGTGCATAATCCTTCATGAAGAGCGCCTTTGCGCACTTTTTGACCCGATATGCATGCAATCCTGGGAGTGGAGAAACGCCACTTTCCGGGACCACACAAGCGCACTTCAGGACAATGATTTCACTTGAAGCCGCCTAAGGACAGCCACCAATGCCTCCTTAGACATCAAGGGAGCACACAAAGAAATATTTGTGGCACACAATGGAATCATCCCCCTCTCTTGGGTCACCATCCACAATGTACCAAGAGAGGGAAGGAGGATTTCAATTCTCCTATATAAGGCCACCATAATATGAAGAACTTGTGAACACATTGTTATGCTAGCCAGAATTTCCCAAGCAATACCAGCAGTGTGTGATCCGGAGCTGAAGATAGAGGGGAATCAATTTTTGGCCATCCAATAAGTTCAGTCCACCACAGTAGAGAGAGAGGGAGACTTTGCACTGAGGCAAGCTTGGGGTAAAAACATCCTTGCATCAGGACTTAGAACCCATGTTCTAAGGGCCCTTTGGCAAGAGAGTAAAGTTTCATCCTTGTTTCCTACTAGCACTTTATAAGAGGGGCCGAAGAGCCACCATTCATATTATTGTATATTTTTGACTCTTTTAAGAGCTCGTGTTTATTTGTTTTATTTTTAGTTTAGTTTTAGTTTATATATGCATGTTATTTCTCTATTTAGTATGCTTATGATTCTAGCTTGTTCCACTAACTTGCTTGACTCCACTTCTTTTTCTGCCTGTTACCAATAACTTAAGTGGGTAGACCACACCCCTTAAGTTGGTGTGATTTCATACATACACGCACCAAACACACTCAAACAGTTGGTATGGATGATTACTTAAGGGATACGGCTGCCATGGAGATAATGTTGTTAGATGCATTCCAAAACGATGATTAGCTAGGGGATGATGCTCATATCATTGACACCTTTTTTGAAAGCCTTAAATTTTCTTCCACCACCCCTCTTTTTGGACTTAGCAGTCAGTCAAAGTCTACCCAGTTGGGGACAACGGTGTTACTGTACAACTAGAAAGAAAATTTTGGCTTGTTGCATGCATGTTTCTCGAAAATTTTGAGGTAAGTTACCATAAAGTCCTCCCTTATATAAATTTGAGAAATATAATCACACAATGAACATTTCAAATGGTCAATTTTATGAACGTTAATAATTATATCATCATTAATGTACATTTAATATTTTCCATGATCACCAATTACAGGTTATTCAAAGATAAGGTTCTTCTGAGTGATAATTTCTTGCCCGGTAGATGCGAAGATGAAAATAAATTGTTGAAAAAGTTGGGTGTTGAGTACATATCATATCATGCATGTCCAAATGATTATATTCTATATAGAGGAGAATATGCAAACAAAGAGATATGTCTGAAATGTGGGCATGACATGTATGATAAATAAAAAAAGAAGGGTAAATCACGTGGTCTAAGGGCCCTTTGGCAAGAGAGTAAAGTTTCATCCTTGTTTCCTACTAGCACTCAATAAGAGGGGCCGAAGAGCCACCGTTCATATTATTGTAGATGTTTGACTCTTTTCAGAGCTCGTGTTTATTTGTTTTAGTTTATATATGCATGCTATTTCTCTATATAGTATGCTTATGATTCTAGCTTGTTCTACTAACTTGCTTGAATCCACTTCTTTTTCTGCCTGTTACCAATAACTTAAGTGGGTAGACCACACCCCTTAAGTTGGTGTGTTTTCATACATACGTGAACCAAACACACTCAAACAGTATTGGCGACTCCACTAACGTTTATTACCAAGTTTATGTGGTTGTGCCTTTTTTGCAGAGACCTCTGTGTTGTGCGTGTAGTATCAGTTGGGGCTACCTGACTCGGCTGATGCTCGGTACTATTAGTTGACTTACCAAGAAGCCCAAGACTCAAACACTCACGTGGGATGGTGGTACTTAGTGACCAAAACTAGGGCATCCTTTCCCTATAGGTGACGGTGCAGGCAAGCGCCAGACCCTGTACCCTTATCTTGGTGGATTTTCTTCGGCTGACTGGGGGCATCGCCAGCTCTTACGGGACGTTGTGCCAGCACTCACAAGATATCTTCTCAAGGCCAAGTTACATTTGAGTGTTTGAAGACGAATAAGTCTTTTAGGATTTTGAGTATCATATGCAAACAAACAAAAACCACCTTTTTGATTGCTTGATCACATAGAATTAATTTAAAGCGAAAATCTATTTTATTTTTTCTTTGTTTTATGTATGTGACCAGAATTTTTCTTTGATCATAGACTCTCTCCTCTCAATTTTTTTCCAAAACCAAACCTAGTCGACACCAGAATGGACCCAATGGGACCTCGTCGATCTAGGCATCCTTTGGATCTCCCCCCAATACCGGGAGGGGCTCTAGGTCTTTTTTCGTTTAGGCCTCAAAGATGGAATTCTGCCACCATTATTGGTTCATCATTTATTGGGGCATCCTTATTTGGGAACCCTAGTCGGTCTCCCAACACCACACTACACACCACTCCTCCCACAACCCCTAGGGGGAAAAGGAGTGCTTCCCATTTGAGAAGTTAGCCGAATACACAGGAGGGTACGTCGCAGATCAACCCTCTTCCTAACCAGAACTTTGTTTTTTTGCACACTGCAATGGCATCAACCTCCCAGTCACCTTTCTTATCTTCGTTGAATCTGCCTGATTTAACCAAGATAACGAATGACCCCATCACACACAACCCTACATGGCCTCCCATGCCCACGAAGATCTCTTTTGATATTCCAAAGTTTGAAGGAAAGCAAGTGGAAGACCCAGGTAATCATGTCATGACCTTCCACCTGTGGTGCTCATCGAACAGTATCATTGATGACACTATTCGATTGAGACTATTTCAATGCACTCTGACAGGAGTAGCCGCGAAGTGGTACGTGGAGCAACCCTCAGCTTCACATGAACCTTTGGTGCCCTCGCCACCACGTTCCTAATATATTTTCAGTTACCCATTCACCATGATTCCAGAATGGAATTACTGACACATTTCAGATAAACCCCTATCGTCCATATCTCAGACCATATCCACAAATGGAGGTGGCGTCGTAGTTTATGTAAAGCTAAACTCGACAATCAGGTTGTCTTAGATTTGTTCCTGAAAAACTCTTACGGCAGGGATTTAAAATGATGTGGCACAAAAAAAGCCCATATCCGAAGAGGACGCCATTAGCAAAGCCCAATAGCTTGAGCTGATTTATACGCAGTCAGGTTACATTTACAACATCCTGCCTAATGCCCCACGTGTGAAAACTTATCAAGAATTTCCAGGCAGGTCAAACTCTATAGATAGACTAATTGGGTCATATACCCAAGGTTACCTAGGCAGCAGCAGTTAAAACCCCGATTACGCGTACAGCTCTACCCAGAACATACCTTAACCCAATTTTCAAAGTCATCATATGCTTCAACAAAATTTGACCAATAGGGTGCCAGCGTATCACCAGGGAGGACCTTATCCTCCAGCTCAAGGGACCCAGTATGCAAAAAGAAACAATGATGGAAGAGCTCCCCTCCAACAACCAGGTGCAAACCAGGGACCGCATTATGCTCAGTCCCTAGCACAAGACCCGCCTATGCAGAAAAATGCATGGTACAATTTGTGCAGCCATCCCAAAAGCAACCACACCAATACAACTAGGATAACTACCCTCCTAACGTGGTGAAGAAAAAATAGAAAAACAAGCCAAAACAGAATCCTTGACAGGGGGGCAACAACCAGCAATGCCCACCGCGATCCCAGGCTAGAGGCAATTCCAACCGAAATCAGAGCTAGGAGCCGAGCAATGCCCAACGATAGAGAAAAAGGCCACCTCTCCAAACAAACCATTCTTGTTCGATATGTGGTGAGTATGACCATTATACTCACCATTGTCCCAATCTCCCTGAGCTGAAGAAGCTACATAGTAACTGAGGACAAGGAGGATCTTCCCAGCAGCCAGTTGTGATGCAAGAACCTTTTCCCCATCAAGGGATGGTCAGCACTCAGCAGCAAAACCCAGACGACTACAGGAAAAGCAGCCATGAAATATACATGACTGGCGAAGAGATATTTTTCCAAACACGGAATCGCAATTATGACACCCCACCAGACACCAATACGTTAGGGGAAAGTACTAGAGCATCGATTACACCTTTGACAATTTCAAAGATGCCTATCGAAAAATTGCCAAAAATGGCAAAGGGACCCAATAGGCGAGCACGAAACTACTCCAAAGCGGCCCATAATTATAGTATCGTGGACAATTTAGCACAATCTCCTGTTGCTATGTCAACTTTGGAAGTATTGCAATCATGCCCAAAACAACGGAAAGCCCTACTTTCCGCATTAGGCACTATCGAACCTGTCGATACATGCCTAATGGCTTTTGAATTAGACAAAGCCACCCCCAAGCTTCCTTCCATGGTCGCCTTCCAGATACCAGTGTCGGTCCAAAATATCACAATTCACTGATGTGTCATAGATGAGTGTGCATCCACGTGCATCATGTCCAAAAATGTTTGGCAGAAGTTAGGGTCTCCTGAACTAAAACCCTTAGTCATTACACTTAGAGAATACGATGGTCGTTCATCAACCCCCGTCAGCCTCTACCAAAACGTCCCGGTCTACTTAGCCGGGAAGATGGTCCACATAGATATGGAAGTCTTGGATGCTCACTTGGAATACAATATACTCCTTATGTGGAGTTATATGTATGCCATGTCAGCCATAGCCTCCTCTGTCTTCCACATCATGATGTTCCCCCACGAGGACCGCATCATCACTGTAGACCAATTGATGCATAGTAAGAAACTTCCCCTAACAAAAACTGATGTAATTCTACCCTACGTAGATACATCCTCGAATGCTTTTTCATGGTACCAAGAATATGGCCCCGACCAGTTCAAACCATCGTTCGTTCTAGGGTCATTCCTAGGAGATCCACCCATAATCCCTGAGTCATCACCTAATGTCATAGGGGCTTCGGTGTGCATGATGTCCACATAAAGTTCCGAAGCTAGTCAGGACAGGGACACAAGCAATAATGGCACTAAGTGATCAGCCACGATAACCTCTCTAGCCTATACTGCCTCCCAAACCCCTTTCCTCTACCCCCCAGCTGTTTTTGTCTCCCAACAGGTTTTGGAAACATTGGTATTACCAAAAATATCATTGGAAATACTAGTTTGGTACCTCATTCCCCCTGTGGGAACAGGAGCCACCCACGTCACTGCCACAGGATTAAAGCCCCTCAGTCCCGAGGAGGCCCCACCCACCCAAGAAATGGTCGAAACCACCCCTGCAACGAAAATTCTCTTTGCAAAACCAGTGATCATGGCTAAGAAAACTGAGAAAAGAGGAAAGAATATGGTGACCCCTGCCATACAATGGGAATCACCAGTCTGCGCCATATGCGACGTATTAGGTCACCCTATGATAGATGGATGAATTAAAACCACTCCTTGGCTATGAGACAAACATCGCGACGCCGTGTTCCCATAAAAAGGAACCTACCACCAAAGGTAAAGGCAAAGCATTACGTACCAATCACACATGCGCTCTCTCCAGCAACTACATGCACTATACCCATCATTTCCCAAAGCTCTCACGATATAGGGACGCCTTACACTCCATCGAGTGATCCTATCAAGAGGATCCCTCCACCCAAGCATCCAGAAATGAACCTTGTACCATCCTGTACCTACAGGAAGAACAAAGGGCACAAGAAAGACCCCCAGTCATGCCCCCTCCTGTTATATGTGTTGTTAGGGTCCTATAAATATAGGATTCATAATTTTGAATTTACTCTGTTAAAATCTTGAAATTTTTTACATACCTTTGTTTTCTGCAAATGTATTCCCAAATTAAAAAAAATGAAAAGAGGGTATGTCCTAAAAGAACAATCAAAGGACAAAAGAAACAAAGATCAAAAGAATATTAAATATGAACCCCATAAAAAATAGATCATGAAAGTGTTGCAAGTTTAAATGCCAATGCTATTTACTTTTCACTGCCAATAAATGATTATGTGCAGTTTGTTCAAAATTCCATAATCCATGATGAGTTAAATAGTTAATCTTAACTATTTCATGCTTTAAATTTCATGTTTATAGATAGAGAATAAAGATTTTGTTAAACAGTTTAATCTTGACAAATAGGTAGATAGTTAGAGAATAAATGAGGAGCTCAACAGTTTAATCTGAGCCCTCGGATGAAATAAGGTTAGAATTAGATAGTTTCCTGCTTTAAAAAGAAAAATGGATTTATGGTTGCAAGCTCAAATGCACCCATGCAAATGAAGTAAAAAATGTTAGAATAATGATGGGTAGGTAGAAAGCAGTTGCACCAGGCATGAAATAAGCTTCATCTGGAAAAATTACTAATTTCCCTCCCCTCAAAGCATTCTAATATTAAGAACCTTCAGTTATAAAGGCTCAAAGCATTTCTATGACTTTTGGTGGGACCGGACCCACAAATTTATGACTGATTGGAACTAAAATATTGGAATCCCCTTCATAAAAAAACCCTTCCCCTTCATAAGAAGCCCTTTTTCGCCTTCATCATTCATTTTTCCCTTTTCACACAGAAACATCAAAAACCCCACAAAAATGATTTTAGCTTAAGTATAAATGTTAAAGTGATGATATTTGGACTTACAATGAAGAAATTCAATCTAAAAGTCATTATTTACACTATACTTTGTCTATTTTTTCATTCCTACTCATTCATTTCATATTAACACTAATATAATGTATTAACTCCCTATTTATCCTTTAGCCCGTATTAATATAATTCCCGCATATATTAAATACCCCAACCCATATTTTTAACTATAACCTATAGTTTCATTCCGCACATGTTCTACATGTCGGACCCACTATACATTATACCCGCAACCCTTTGTAAATAAACATAACAAGTGTGTGTTAAACATTAAATTAATACATAGTTAATACCCCGCATCATTAAAAATACCCGGGCCCCATGCCTTATTGACCAGCAACTTCATCATATAGTCCGCACTATCGAATCTTCACCCGAAAGATCTGATGGCTAAGATCTCATTTCGCACATTTCAATGCACAATGTTTAATTGACCCCGATCCTTGTGAAAAAAGTTGTTTTCGTGCTTTCTCCCCTCCATGCGTCTAAATGCTATTGAAAGTGGATCGCATCCTCCAAAAAAATTTTGCTTACCACCTTTGCCTATTGTGAAAACCATTGGCGGGTTTTTCCCTCCTCCACGCCAAACCATCTGTTTATTTTGACAAACCACCATTAAATTCATTTTAATTTTATATAAAAAAGAAATAAACCCGCCTGCCTGCACCATTTTTTGACCATTTCAGTTAGAATTTGTGCACAGAAAGAGTTGTTAACCAAAAAATAGCATTGTAGAATCCAATTTAAGCCTAAATTGGAACTAAACTCACCAAATTGCTGCTAAGAACCTCTAAAAACCTCTACTGTCCCAAAGAAACCCTCCTTGCAGACCTCTATTTCATTAACAAATTGTTTGATTTTTGTAGGTTATTCTCAGAATATGAAATTAGGCCAATAGTTTCAATACGAATTGACAAACATGTTTGCTCTAAATTCTCAGATTTTAAATCAAAAAACTTCATTGAACAAATGGTTTTTATACAAATAAAGGATTAAATCAAAGTTAGAGAGAGATTAGAAAGATAAAATTGCACAGTGAAGGGTAAAAGTGAAAAGGTGACAGAGCAGTCAAGGTAAAATAGTAAAAGTAAAATACAGAGGAAGTAAATGGTAAATAGAGATGAAAACACTTTCACCAACAAAAATGAATTTTATCCGAAGTAAAAGTCAAAATAGTTAAAAGAACAATAAGGTTAAAAGATGAAAACATAGCAAGAAGGGACATTTTCCAGAAATTTCCTGTTTAAGTCATAGTTTTGCAGAAACTATTGTGGCCAAGCCAAGATTAATTTTGAAAATATGAAGGAGGTTTATGTTCCTAAGATGTCCACCTACAAAAACCTTTCTCGCTGTTCTAAAAACCATTATGGGTTTGGAAATATTAAACAATATTTGAAAGCACTTTTTACAGAAAATTCTTGTTTAGTCATCAGTTTGCAGAGAATATTGTGGCCCATCGGAAATGAATCTTAAAAAACTAGAGGAGGATTTTGTTCCTAGGAGACCCATCTACAAAATAATATCTCACGTTTTAAACATGTATTACAGAATGAGAGATACATGCACATTTTCACAGCTTATTTTTTAGACTGTGCAAAGTTCTGTTTTAGACATATTTTACAGTGTATATTGTGAGCAGCTGGAGCAGAATTTTAGGAAACTGAGAGAAGTTTATCTTAAAACTATATTTATCTACAATAATATCTTAATTTTTAAAATATATATATTGGATTGAGATATACAAATATATCACTGGACCTCAAGTTTGCAAAATTTTTGGAGCAAAATGCACAAAGGAAGGAGACAGTTAGTGACTTGGATGCCTCATCATCAACTAAGAGTTGATATAAAATTCGAATTCTCTTATTTGTCACCATCAAT
>JAXQQM020062558.1:0-55567 GCA_034641835.2 Pinus albicaulis
CCTTTACATCCTTCGTCTGTTTTTCTTGTGCTGCTACTTCTTTGTTTCCTTGCTGCTGCCTTTTTCTCATAGATCTTCATCATCAGCCCTCTTATCAATGATATTTCTCGGTCTAATATTTCCTTTGGCTGCTAGATTCTTATTTCTTCAATTCTTACTCTGGCTGTCAATTGTTGATCTCCTGTTAGTGTTCTAGCGTCAACTTGCTGAGCTCTTGCTGTGGAAATTTTACTTGTTCAGTTTTTACTGCTACCCTGTTCACCACCCAATCATCCATACCCTCTCTACAATAGTAAAATTCTTGCTCCTCTTCTGGCAACACTTCAGCTTGCTACTTCAACATTCTCTCCAGCAACACCCCAAGCTGTTGTTCTGGTATTCCGCACTCTTTCCTAGATGTTTTCTGCAACCATTTTGGCCATCCATTTCGTGCTTGTTTCTCATTGTCAGCATGCTGTAATTTCAATTCGACATGTTCTTCTTCCCGGGAAATCTTTAGCAATTGCCTCCCCTCTTCTTGAATTTCTTCAGGCTCTTCCATCTTTGAATTTTCTTCTTTTGTCAGAGAAAAACTCTGATTTTCCACTGCTATAGCAGCTCCAAAACTCTGCCATACAACCTTCCCTCCAATCTTCTCTTGGCTACTCAGGAAAGCCAATTCTTCTCTGTTATCAATGGCAACAATTTTCGGCATATGAGACATGACTGTCTCATATTCATTCTTTAGTACCTTCATATTCAGTAACCCCCAATTCTGAAATTGAGGTTTCCTCTCTTGCATAGGATCCTTTTGATCCAACATACTCTTCATCAGCTCAACTTCTCCATTCCATGGCTCAAACATTTCTACAAAATTCTCTTCCGCCTTTAATTGACTACCTAATGCTGTCAATTTGTCTCCACCATCAACAAGATCTGCATTCACCAAAAATTTGTTAAAAAAAAATTCGCAAGGCCTCAGTGCCTTTTTCTCCTCTGCCAGCATCTCAGTATGCTGCGCTGCAATTCTTTTCTTCTCCATCAGCACATCAGTATGCTGATTCCAATTCTTCAAACAAATTTTGAGACTGCCAATTTGTCTCTTCTCTTCATCATCCTCTGCAAGGATGTATCTCTGCTCTAGCTCATAAAAATGAACTCTCTCATCTTCAATCATCTCTTCCCTTACAATCTAAAATCCTTCTTTCTGTACTTCTGCCCTCTGCCCATGCCACAATCTTGGCATCTCATCTGAGAAAACATCTTCACAATATTTTGTTGTCACTATCTCCTCAGCCTTCATCACAATAGAATTCTGATCTTCTATCTTTGAAAGAAATTCAGTCACCTGTCCAGCAGTCTTCAATTGGCCATTTAACAAAAGAAAATTGTCATTATCAGCATTAATGAAAAATTCATTATCATCAAACACAGCTCCATTGAAAAAATATCTTTCATTAAACAAGGAGTTAATGAATTCCCTTTGCTGAAATAAGTCAATCTTCTCTTCATCTCAAAGATACTCAACATACTTTACTTGGCAATAGTCAGCTTCATTCATCACAGTTCCATCATGTGAACTATCTTCATCAACACCTACATTCATACAAAACTTGTCAGCTTTAAAAACATAAGACCCCATGGTCTCATTTGATGAATCAATCATCAACTCTTCTTGTTGTCCCAAGTCTTCCATATGCTTCAGAGATTCTTCAATAGTCTTCTCTTCTTCAAATTCCTCAAGTTGCTCAACCTCCAGCTTCTGGCCAATATCATAAACTAAATCTCCTCTACTTCCAATATGTTAGAAAGTAGAATCTTTCTCCAACTGTGCATGGACATCTTCAAAACATGTAGCTGCTTCATTTTCGTTCTCACTGACAACATCAGCAGTTTGTTTTCTCCCACATGCTTTTCCTGCAAACACACAAAATATGTCAGATGTAAGGCTCTTTGACTCCCTGGTCCCACTTGAAGCTTCAGTCTCAAAGTTCTTCTCCAAATACTCAATCATTCTGAGCATTTCTTCCTTCTTCAACTGAGCATTCATCATCTTCTCCTTCTTCCCTTGTGGTCTCTGCCACTTCACCTTCTTCTTCATGAGCCAACCACCCCTCTGTTTTTCCTTTATCATCTTCTCTAGTTCATCAAGATGCTTATTGATCTCATCCATCTCCTTCCAATACTCTTCATAGGTGATTCTCTTCCTCATGCGATTTTCTTTGGCATCTTCCCTCATTCTTCTGCTGTGGCCTCTGTCAGAACCTCTGTAATCTCTGTTATGGCTATCAGTAGCCATTCCCTCTTCCATGAGTTCTTCACTCACAAGCTACACTAAGGCTCTACAACAGCAAGCTCTCTTGCTGCAACTCACCTCACCAATCTCTTCCCCTGGATCCGGCTTTTGGAAAGTACTGGTCCCCTCTCTGCTGGAACCTTTTGATTACTCTCTTCTGATCTCTAGGCTTCACTTTGCAACTTCTCTCAAGAACACCTCTGTTATTATTTCATCCAACATCATTTTGGAATATTTCAGGTTCTACCACACTCTTTCTGCACTCAGAATCCCTTGCTGGACTCTTCTTCTCACTGCTTTCAAGCTTGTGATTTGCTTCTGCTGAGATCCCTCCTCAATTGCTTGCACCTTGAAATCTGCAAACAATACCTTCCAACCAGAGTTCAAATAAGGCTCATCATCTTACCTCTCAAGATCCCTGACTGATCTTGCTTTTCCCTTCACCTGCACTACACTCTACCTGCTGCAATATTCAAGACTCCTTTTCTTCAACTCCAGATTCTGCACATCTGGGCTATCAACCTTCACTGCATAATTAATCAAATCTGCAACTCTATTAAACAGATTTAAAACCCAACTTTCTCACTATTCAATACATGTGCATTTCAAGGATAAACCTCCAAAGAGCTAATTCAATTCTATCTCTGATACCACTATGATGGGGTCAAAACCACAGTCCATGTTTTCTCTTTTGTTCAATCTCAAAACTCCGTCCAAATTTCATTTACGACCCTTTGTCCAATCTAATCCATCACCTGGAAATTTAACTTAATAATAAGTCTGGAGGCTGTAATATCTCAATTCGGAGAATTGAGATATTAAATTAAACTCTTATCCCTTATGGTTATAATTCCCAACATCACATCAACGCTCAAAACTTTGGAACATAACCCCTTATATAATCACTCTATATATATATATATATATATATATATATATATATATATATATATATATATATATATATATATATATATAGATCGCGACCAAGCCATATACTCACTTTCCACTAATTGGTAACATCAGAATTGGACACGCATAATCAAACCACCAATAATATTATGTCGACATTCTCCATGTCGAGGGCTATAAACATTAATATTACTACTCACAGCAATAACACCCAATATATATAGTATGACATTGTACTAAAATCCATAATGCAAACCTTAGCCCAAATTATGGGGCTTACCATCCACGAGCGTTACTAGTAATCACTTATAATAAAACGCTCCATACTATCGAATGGCCAACAAAAATCTTATATATGTATTGATGTTTTCAACCCACCATATATATTAATACCAAGTGGATATTTTATTTCACTCAACCCTGCTTTGATCTCAACTTCACTTACAATCCCAACCACCGATTAAAGGTTTTAAATGGATACGCTTAACACTTATGTATTAACAATTCCGCATGTTGTTTGACTCATTTATCACCTCACATTCAAGCTAGATATAAATCATGAAATATAAAAGTCTTCGACCTCAGACTAAACCTCAACCATCGCATGGTTTAATTGAACCATCGGTCCCACTACATATGCAACCTACCTTTTTTATCTGCAGAACAGATCCAACGATCCACGTCACGTCGCGCTCCAAGCTTCAGATGAGCGATTGGCAATGGATATCATGTGATCAACATGCGTGAGGGTTAATACGCGATATAAATGGTATCACAAAACCATTTAAATACACATGTCCATCGCTGGGGTATATCGCGTTCTTTTCACCAATTCTACTTACCACCTCCAAACTTGCGCGATATGCCGGTTTTCCCAACGGTGGTTTTACTGTTCACTTCAGTCACGGTTCCACCTCTTATCTTCCAAGTTCCGTCGAGCTTTCTTTTATTGTACTCCGCCTCCACTCCTTTGACTTCACATCTTCCTGTGCTAGCTTTTTTTTTCTTCAATTAAGGACTCGCACTCCAAGTTCCTTCACACGACGGTTCTATGTACATGGTAGCACTGATCGAACCTTGAAACGAAGACTCGAGCACAACTCTCTATTACATTGTGGGGAGATACATAATTTGGACCCGTGGACCCTCTCTACCATGGGCACTTTCCACTGTATTCTATTCAAGACATAACCCGACATTAATTTACTACGATTGCTTCACTCGTCCTCCGCAGGGAATTCAAACAACTTAATTACCCATAACCTATCACAAGGTTTTATATTGCCACTGGAATTCACTTACACATGATTCTCCACCACAACATTTCCATACCACTGCTCAATGCCACACCTTCCACTGTCATGGTGCTTAACACGGGGTTATCACACAACTTTATTCGTTTGGAAATTCTTGCACCGGGTTAAACTAATATCCAATGGTTTCGGGAAAGGCTAGAACCTCTTGCACAGAGGCTAGTAATTCAAGAAAGGAATCAGTTCCTTTTTCAACATACAGGACCCCATTAAACCAAAATTATCGAGTATGTATTCCAGACTACTATACAGTTGATTATCGGGACACAGAAACCATTCATGCCATAATTAACTCAACAAATGCAGAATACCATTGAAACAATTCTACATTTATAGAGTGCAGTACTTACAACTTTGACTCGACTAGATTTTCGATAAATCGGCCCTTCAACAACCAATCCTCTGTAGATTCTCCTACAACCCTACGCAGCCTTAAGCAGGTCTGCCTGACTCTGTCACAGAGGTTTATTTTTATACATATTAAAAATCAATCGATTCAACTTCCCCGATGACTCTTGGACTCCTAAAATTAGCCTAACTTCTAAAAATGACTATCTCTTCAGGTGCCCATTAATCATTCGGGCAGTTACAATTTTCTCCAGATTTAATTAAAATTAATCAAATGTAAATAATTACATAGGGAATTTAAAACAAGAGACCCCCTATGTCTATTTATATACAAAATATCGTCTTGGGCCTAATGCCCCTGCATCACTGATCCTAGTGTTCCCTATGACGCCCCGCAAGTTTTCAGTTGTTCAGACTGCGTCCCCAATGTTTCCTTGTCCATCTCCCCGAGTTCTGACCACATTCAGGCCTCCAAGGAGAGTATTACTATTTTTGATATTCCTATGCTTCCTCCTGAACTACTGTGTAGTGGAGTTGTGACCTCAAAAGTTCTCAGAAATGATATACGAGTGCAAGAAGATAAAACCTGTTGTGCCACCTCTGAATCTTTCATGCACTGTATTGAATCATAGCTTGAAAACCATGGTGGCTCATTATCGCTCCCAGTCCATGAGACCTATCTCGAGCCCACTGAATGTTTCCCTAGACACAGTCTTAAGTCTTATTCACACGCTAATAAAAAATTGAATCTAGTCCCGGATAAAGTTGACCTCACAAAATCATTAGACCATCCTAGGCATGCAAGACCATTTTTCACTCCAGATAACAGCAATATGCGAGATGAAAGTCCTTGTATGGTTAACACCCCTGCAGCTCAATCTTTTCATTCATTATTCCCCGATTTATTTCACGATTCCGCCACACCAGTAATTTCTTTGAGACATTCAAAATTTTCTTATACTGGTATTGGTGAAAATCATAAGCACGTAGATGGTGTTTCACAATCACAGTGCAAAATTGATGAATCTTTTAGATATGATCTTTCTCACTCGAAATCTTTAGACAACCATAAGAGCGATTTCTTGTTAGGGCAACCTCAAGATGTCCCCTTTATTGATCCATCCCAATTGGTAAACACCAAGGAGCCTAACTGCCAGGTACCCAACTTGATCAAATCGATGGTTACAGCGATCACTGCTTATCTGAAAACATATTCACTAATACCGCTGAGGACTGTCACTTGTATCTCTTTGCTGACCATATGGAGACACCAGAGTTTGATAATTATCTCTATGAAGATTCGAGTACCCATCAGGGAATCGAATTACTTCCACTCTTGCCGGCTGTCACCCCTAGCTCTTCCGACCTTGACGAGATCTCTCAAACAACTCCAACTAGGGTTTCTGAAACGACAATTCCCAAGTACCATGCTCCTCCCAGCATAACCACGTCGGATATCATTTCATCTGGGTGGATTTTTCATTCTAATGAGGTTTCCCTGAGCACATATTCCTATCCCCCAATAGATGGTATGCAAAAACTGATATACCCCAATTTACTCACTGGTAAGAAAACACTAGCCGTTGTCTCTAATCTTTCCAGTTGTTTCCCAGACAGTACCAGTTTTAATCAAGCACCAACATGTGATTTTTGGAAAATCCCTCAACTGCCCGAAAACCTTACGGTAAATTCACCCCATCCTAGCAAAGCTAAAGAATCTGATACATTGGATTACCAATATGTCAGTGCGCAAATTGTTTTCCAAATTGATTCAAAGCCCATTGACATTGTTCAAATCACCACATTTCATGATCACAAAAAATCCGCCTGTTGGTCTCGTTAAGCAATCAAAGTTGGGAAGCCCCTCGCTCAAAGGTCCAGAGTTTGTTCAAAATGGTAAGAAATTGAAGCCTACACTAAAAGTGGATTCAGATCCTCATATCCTTGACAAAACCTAGGAGCAATTCTGCACTGGGGTTTTCAAAATTAGGGTTTCTACACTTGGATTCGCAAGCACCGATAATTCGCCTGGCACATGCTTATTGTTTCCATTCCATAAAACTAATCATCCTCAACACCATGATGAGGTTTCCATTTGGTTTTACGGATCTTATCCGATGAATATACTCGCAAACAGGCAATGTCTTACCCCCCTCCCGCCGAACCTAGGGTTGTGCATGAATTTGTTTGTGTCATTCATAAAAAATGTTGAGTTTCAAGAACATATTGCTGTATACCAGGATGAGAGTGGAATTTAGCTTTCACAATCCATTCTGGCATGTTCTCTGGTAAGTATTCATGATCTTCTGGCCATTGCACATGCTCTTCAGGTAAGTTTTGTTGTTTCTGCACTTTTTTGGATACTAGCTCTGATCCCGAGCATTTTTGTTGTTGCGGGATGGGAACTAATGTGGTGACTGCACTGGAAAGCTGATTTCACATAACCCGACCACATCATTGGTTAAACTAGGGTTTTAGGTGTAGGCTAGCTAGGACCTGTTAATAAAAAAAATTTAGTTCAAAGTTTAATTAAGTTTACTTGCGAAATTTTTTATTTTATGATTTAAAAGTGTGTCTTCTATTTTTCTTACGATTGGTATCTTAGGTATCATCATGTTACAATTGTTTTGCACCCATTTATTTTTAGTTTTCTTGTTGCTGCATAAATAATCACTGCTTGCATTATCCTCATTTTCCACCTACAACTGGTTGATCGTTCCCACACATGGCATTGCATTGCATCTTGAGCCTCGTTTATTACATTGCGTCGTACACTTTATTCCTCACATGATTTCCGCAAGTTTTTGACCTGGCTTTGAAAATTTCCGACATACCGCCTACCATTGCATGAGCCCTCATTGAAACCCTACCACCTTGCAGACTTGTTTTGTCCCGATTTTTGAAATAATAACCCCATTGTTGGCGTGAGGTTGTGGTGGCTATCTCAAGAGGCAGCTTTCTCTCAGGATAGGTCATCGAAGTCTCATTCTCAAAAAAATGCCTATGATTATAATTCATTAGCCAGGGAGATACAAGCCAGTTGTTTGTGGGGGACCCTAGTGAGTGTGAAGGGCCCATACCCATACCCTAAGCCTTGTGCCCCACGTAGTCTCGAACATCTTAATGATATGTTTTACACACTTCGCCTATTGGGGTAGATGGGATGTGAATGTTTGGCACAAGGGCAAACCCAAATCAGGATATCTTTCAGTTTCTGTAAAACAAGAAACAACCTCTCTTGCTCATAAAATAAGTTGGGATCCCTCATCCGCCCATGTAAAATAAGTGCCACGAGCACATGAAAATAAGTGCTAAAAGCACATGAAACAAATAAGGGTAAAGAATCGATAAAGGCTTCCTGCGCAGAGAGGTAATGCAATGACTTCACCAGGGTACTGACCAGGCTCGCTGGTAGTGGAGCAACGCTTGTAATTTCTTGAAGTGACCCCATCGGGGTACTATCCAGGCCTACTGGCAGCGGAGCAACACCAGAAACTTACTTTTAAAATCTTGAGAATAATAAACCCGTTGCCTTGCTCTTCACATCATCAATAAGCTACTGGCGTCTGTGAGCTTCTGCTTTGATGTGCTCTGATTAACGAGACCTAGCTGAGGCACAAGGGCTGGGCATACCTATAAAGGCCAAAGTAATACAAAGGGTACCCGCATAACTTGTTCAATATTCCCTTGCATCACTATCTGGACTCAGACTATTGTTGTGATATTGACAGAGATGTTGGTTTCTACCAGTGGTTCGCCATTTGTTGTAGCCGCTACAACAGCACCCAAAATTTTGGGTATATTTAAAATTTTAGGTCACCCCTTCCACTTGCTTAGTCGTTAAGGTTTTAACCTGGCCTGTAGATGATGACATCCTCACAACCTGTCCCAAGCCCCTCGTGAGCCTTCTCACCATCATCACGAGATACTCTTACCACAGTCGCTCCATGTGTGAAGAGATCGCCATGCATACATTCGAATGGAAACATTCTTGTGTATTGAAAATTAAAAACCCTCTCGCCATGGGTCATTAAGCATGTTGTTTGAATAATTCTCTTAAGCTCATTAGTCTCATATGTTTTATCTAGGGATACCATTCTCAAAGAGTAATTGTGATGTTGTAATGTTCCACACAGGTCAACCCCATGGGTGACCAAATCCTCAATTTTGTCACGACATCAGGGGAAATAAAAGTGAGCTAAAAAATAAGGCCAAAGTTGTGAAACAGGGAAGGAGGAGGAGAAAGTGACCAGTACTGTTAAAAGGAGGATGGTGTGATACATGTTTATCAGCAAAAGAACCTTTTATGCCACTGATACAAAAAATAATTCTTCACTAATGTACATCAGATTCTTAGAATCACTCCATTTGGAAATGTCCATACCGGATGCCATCTCGCATGAACTAGAAGAATTTTCTGTGATTTATCAAATCTAAGCTTAAATAGGGACTGGACGAGGTATTTACATGCTGCGATGGCATATATCTCACCTTAAAGGAAGTTTTGAAGATCCTGCGTAATAACAGCTTAATTCCGATGCATGCACAGAGAGGAACACATTTCACCAATTCGACAAGTCCAACCTGAAGTATAGTCTGGGTGAGCAAAGCGGAGTCAGAGGATTTCCCTTAAGAAATACAATCTCATTCAAAGGTGTTTTTGTGTTGAGCAGCAGCTTGAAAGCACACATGTTGGTGTTGGCAAGACAATGGCATGGTTTCAAATATCAAACACACCTTTGGGAAACAATATTTACTAACCCTAAGCTACATGGCGGGTGAAAATCTATGGACCAAGGTTATGGTTTTAAAAATTAAACCGGGGTGCAAAATCAATATGGTTTCAAAACCATGTAAGATGGTGGAGCCGAACCATATGAAAGACATTACAAATGGGCTCGAATATTTCTATGGCGGAGCTTCAACCCATGGTAAAACATGGATGGGGAACATGATAACAATCCTATAGTGGAAATTTTATAATAATCATGGTGCAATTATAGTCAAAAGAAAATCAGAGTTGTAAAATTACGACAAGTTGTAACCTATGTTTTAAATAGTGTAGAGTTGTGGTTTCAAACCATATCGAATGAAGATTAGTCACACAGGTTAACAAAAGAGCACATCCATTACCCAATGAAACAGGAAGGCACTAGGCATCAGAAAACATTTTATGATAATTTCGTTAATATCAAAGGAAAAAAGTTTCTCACATGATAAACAGAGATGTCGTGCATGATAAACGAAGATGTCGTATTAGAGCACCAGGTTGCAGTGAGGTTTTTTCTATTATTGTAGACACTATCACAATGAAGTAAATAATTTTGTTAATGTTAGGCTCTAGAAGAGCCATGATTTTCTCTCGACACAAATTCCAAGGGGTCGTTTGTTCACTTTGTGACGCTGAGCAAGATGTTCATTGAGTGCGTATTAACTGTGGGGTCTGGATGGGGAAGTATGTTTATAAAATTCGCATGCCTTTTTTGAAACTGGCAAGTTTTGATGATGATATTTCAAAATAGAATTTCCATTGTGATCGATGTAGTATATGTACAACTACGGGCAGGGATAATTTCTTCCACTGGTTAAAATACGGTTGTTGCTATTCGATTATGGTGAAGGATTGTCATCCTTTTGTAGAAGGAGTAATACACCACAACTGTCCCATTTGTTTTGAGTTTCGTTCAATTCCAAGAGGGATATTAATGTACTACCTTATGGGTGTGCTACTCATATGGACTGTTTCAAAGAAATGCAACAACACCTGCAGCTCTTTTTTCCAGCGTGTTCTAAGTCGGTCCTACCAGAACAAGAAGATCCAGATTTTGTGCAATGATTGTAATGTAACTTCAGTAGTATCATTTCACTTGGTTGCACAAAAACACTTGAACCACAATTCATGTAATGCCCGGCAGACCAGAGGATATTGCACCATAGACACTTGTCGACAATAACGTGTTGCCTTTGTAATATTTACCTGAAGGTTTTGATGGGCAATCGTAAAAGCTGTTGCAGCCACGAAGATGATCTTGCAATAAAGATTCACGTTACAAGTAGCAAATCCACTGACCATTTCGATTGTATGAAAGTGGTTGTAATAGCATCTTATAAGTGTATTGCAGTGAACAAATACCAGTCTAGTTAGTGTGGCTCTGAAAATGCGTTGCAGGTTGTTTCCATTTGCCCGAACTGCTAGGATAGCTTTCAGTGGATTAGGAAAGAAGCAGAAATGAGAATGATGGGGAGGCTCATTTGCACGGCATGACATGTTCATCTCAACGCTGATGGAAAAGGCATGCGTGCAAGTGATATATGTGTGTGTATCAGATATACACTCCCCATCAGGACGAGAAAAGCATGAATGCTGCAACGCACGATATAAACATAGCAGAGGGTAGTCAACTTGGTGGTAGTGGCAAGTTGGGGTCAGAGGGCGAGCGCAAATGAATATGGTCAAATGGTTGAGTGCTGCTGGTCATCAGATCACAGATCAACCTCCCATGCATCCGTGCGACTCAGAAAAAGTGTGACTATGCGACCATGGGGAGGTTGCAGTTCAGCCCAGGTCGCTGACTCGCAGCATACCAAAAACCAATGAAGTGCGACCTGCCAGAATTTGTGATTATGCAACCCTGTGAGGTCGCAAGTTCAACCCAGGTCACTGAATCGCAGATCTATGAGACCAATGCAAAGTGCAACTTAGTGGTAGTAGCGACCCTGCGACCTTTTTGAGGTCTCAGCCCAAGTGAAGACAAAGTCGCGCGACCCCTCCAGGTCGCTGAGTCGCTGATCTATGGGGCAAATAAAAGCTGCTACTTGTAATAAAATATGCACACGATGCTTCAATAATCTAATCGAGGTGTGGATATATAACACAACTAATGGAGAAGCATGGCCCTTAAGTAAAGAAGTGGCCATAACCATAATTTGTCAATAGCCAATGAACTAAATTCATTTCATAATTTCCGCCGCCTTTGGCTGCGAGTCTTCATCCAGTGGATAAGGCCGGCTATATCTGATAAAGTGTCTCAGCTTCATTCAAAGATCCAAATATAATGCTTATAAATCTATAACCTGAAAAAGGAGAGAACATCATATATAAAGAATCACCTCGTTATATAAAAAAAGGGTGAGGGCATTCATGGAAGAGAAGCTCCATGATGAACATTCAGAAGGCGTTCTGGTCAGGAATGAGTATACTAATTCAAGTTGGGTAAAAATCATAAAAACCTATACCCCCCTTTTAGTCCAACATATCTGCTATGGGATCAAATTGTCTGGGGCTTCAACAAAGCTTGTCGTGCATGTAAGAACATGAATTTTATGTCCACGCCATAGGGTATGTAGAGTCTCGTCAAACCTGGTCTCCTCTCATTCATTCTGCGCATGCCTTCCTCATGAGAGCTATATGGTACAGTTCTAGCCTTCTACCAAAATACAAAATGGGAACTACAAACACATCACATTCAGTGGGAGATGGCACAAACAGAAGATCTTTGATCTTATCAATGGTTTCCGCTGCAAAAATTCAGAGCTTAGTGAAGACCATGTCGTGGCACAATACCTGACCACACAGGGGTCTAAGTTATTATTTTCATTCTTGCAAATAATTAAATATTCCCCTAACATTATTATTCATCAATGAAGACATGTAACCTAATCTATGTGAATGCAGGTGGAAGCTGTTGGTCTGCGTAATGAGCCAATGTTTTTCCCAGCAAGAAAGAGGGCCTGTGTTCAAATAAAGTAATGTGAGATGAGGAATACTGCTATAAAATCCGGAGATCACCACAAGAAGGCCGCAAGTCGCAGATCTGGTTGAGGTTGCAGGTCGCGGATTGTTAGAGGTTGCAAGTCGCAGATCTGCTTGAGGTCACAGGTCGCAGATTGTTTGAGGTCGTAGGTCTCGGATTTTTCAAGGTCGCAGGTCACAAAAGCCACATATATACGTGACTTTGTACAGAGAAATTCGCGTATGCGCAACCCGAAATGAAAAAACGTGATTCTAAAGGACAAATTATTGAATTTTTTCAGGATGAATATATCTTGGAGAGAACGTGAGCATAGTGCCATTGACAATGAAGTAATTCAGGATCAAGTATCGCTCAATATTCTCTGAAATTGTGGATTGCTCAAATTTTTCAAAATGCCAAATATGAAGAGTAATATCCGGTTGCTCGAAATGCTTGTAAATTATTGGGAACCGGAAGAATATTGCTTCATAATAGATCAAATGCCCATATGTATCGAGGTGGAAGACATCTATTTTATTAATGGACTCTCCCAAAGGGGGGAGCCAGTAGATTTGCATGGAAAGCCTTTGGGAGGGCTAACCGTGGAAGATTATGTCCACGTCTACTGCGTAGAGGGGTCCAAGAAAGTTGGAACTCAAATTGCTATAAGAGATTTAAGAGACTTGCACATGAAAATTATCCTTTTTACCATTGGCAGGGTAGCAGGATCTACTTCCCTACACCAGGCATCCAGGACTCAAATGAGTATAGATGTGGAATGCTTAACTCATTTATATGATTGGTGCACAGCTCTACTAATGAACATGAAGCAACAATTGACTTATATCCGGAAAACAAAGACAAAACATTTTGGATATGGTACAATCTTGATGACATTCTTCTTCGAGAAAATTCCTGGGCTAAGACCCAAAGTGATCTCTTCTATCAGCAGCCCAAGAGACCCAAGAATTGCCCGATGGGCTGACTTGATGAAGAGACTGGGGGGAAGTGAAGTTCCCCGAACCACCTGGGATGACGAGTTCTTCTAATGGTGGGGAGAACAAATCATCGTTGTGGAGGAATATCCCTATGCCGGGATGGATTTCCGTGGCGATCCAGACCTCATCCTTCCACCTGGCACGGCATGGGGTACAGTCGGTAAGTATGCAATTTCTGACTTATATAATTTTTTGGATTTTTTCAATATATGTGAAAAAATGTGGAAAACAAACATGTTTTTGATTGGATTCAAAATGACTTACAATATTATAATGATCATGATACAGATATTGGACCAGTCCGACCTGAGGGTTACCCACGACATAAGCGCCGCAGAGGCGAGGCGGATATAGTAGACCCAGACAGGACCCTCTAGGCTGTACAAAGGAACTTGGAGGGGTTAACTCGCCAAGTACCTATGGCTGCAGTGGAAGATCTGCCTGAAGCCATCCAGAGACGGGTGGTAGGAGTACCCCGTGACTGGGTAGGATTATTCTGCCGAGTCGCCACCGCGATCATGTTCTATAGGAACACAACTTCTGGGCAAGGACCAGAGGAGTAGATAGATATGATTTACAGGATGACCATATATTTTTTGAGATTTGAACATGATTGGGCATAAGCCCAATTTTTGTATGACTTATGAATCCAAATTTTGTATAGTTTTTTGAAACACTCTGGTGATATATATACAACGATTTTTGATGTGATGTGACAAATGTATAAAAATGTATGATGTTTTTGATGATTAAATTTTATTGTATGGAATGATTAATATGCCAATCAATTGCTTGATTAGCTAATGATTCTGCCATCCAATTGTCAGCTCGAGGAATATGAATGAAAGTTAAAAATTGAAATGATATTTGTAACAAATGTACCCTCAAGAACAACTGGAGTAAAAATGGATCTCGAACCCGATAAGTATTATTCAACTGCGACACCACCAGCTGGGAGTCCAAGAAAACTACCAACGAATCAACACCCAAAGATATTTCCTTCGAGAGTAGATAAATAACTGCAGTGTATTCTGTTATATTATTGGAAGTAGGACCAATGCAGACTCCTCTTGATACTAACAGCTGACCGGATGGATGATGAAGCACCCAAGCCACAGAAGCCAAGTTCCGGGTGTGTCTACTAGCACCATCGGCGAAACCAAAATGACTCATGACATTCGACACAACCTGCCAAAGCAGATCAAAAGCATCACCATCCCATCAAAGATTGAAAAACCAGATATGTACAAAGAAAAACTACTATATACAAAAGCAAAATGTCAGGCCGAAGCCTAGGCATAATAATTTTTCAAATAGAGTCCATTTCTGGGCTCCGGCAACTCGTTTCCTTCAAAATCAACCAAGGTATATGCTCCTTTTTTAAGGAATTTTTTAACGATGAAGGGGCCATACCACATAGACTTAAAATTTCCTGCCCCCAGGGCATCCTTCTCTTGGGCATAGACCAAAACAAGGTCACCTTCCGAAAAAACCCTAGGTTTGACTGCTTTATCGTACTGAACTTTAACTCGATTTTTATGCGCTTCATTCATCGTGGCGGCATCCCAACGCTGCTCGTCAAGATGTTCCAGATGGAGGAGACGTTCCTCAAGACTAGAAGTGTCAGGAAGAAGTTCAACATCTAACTTAAGAGAAGGAATCTCACATTTAATGGGAAATACGGATTCCAACCCGTAAACTAGCTGAAACGGAGTAAAGCCAGTTGCAGTTTTCACTGACATCCAGTATGCCCAAAGTGTAGGATATAGCATGATATGCCAGTTGGATCGAGCTTTATTGATTGTCCTTTGAAGAATGGTCTTCAAGGATTTTTTCACGGCTTCCACTTTCCCATTGGCCTAAGGATAATAAGGAGATGAATGCTCCTGCCGGAAACCTAATTTTAGAGCCAACTCAGCCATCATGCTATTCTGAAAATGATTGCCATGATCAGTGACAATATCTCTAGGAATACCAAAACAAGCAATAACCTGGTTGAAAAGAAAAAGAGCTGTAGTCTCAACATCATTCCCAAAAGTAGGCATAGCCCCGACCCACTTCGTAAAGTAGTCTACTGCTACAATAATATACTTGTGACCTTTAGCCGAAGGTGGGTTACAAGTAGTATAATCAATACCGCACTTTGTAAAGGGACCGACAGTAATGACTGGAAAAAACGGAGCTGGATGAGCGCTCATTTTTCGAGTATAAACTTGACACGGATGACACTTTTTGACTGACTCCATACAATCTTTGAAAATCGAAGGCCAAAAGTACCCAGGATGCAAGATCTTTTGGGCTGTGGCAAGCCTAGATAAATGACCACCACAAGCTCCACTGTGGCAATCATTCAGCACAGCCTCAGCTTCTTCGAGAGTTAAGCAACGTCTCGGGATTGAATCAACCCCTCGACGGTATAAAGCATCACCAATAATCAAATAATTTTTAACCAAGTGACGCAGCTTACGATGCTCATCTTTCGAAAAAGTACAGGGAAACTTCACAGTCTGAAGATACACAATGATATCTCCATACCAAGGATCTTGTGGAGAGATAAGAAACAAATGTTCATTCGGAAAGGATTCATCATAGACTATCTCTTCCTCACAGGGCAACTCGGAGATCAATTCCACGAAAACCAATGATTTCTTGGACTTGGAAGACATAAACTCAAGATCAAATTCCTGCAAAATTACAATCCATCTATTGTATTTTCCCCCAATCACTCGCCTACTGAGAACAAACTGAAATGGATTGGCTGCTGCCAAAATGTAAGTTTTTCGTAGAAGAATATAATGCCGGAGTCGCTGCACATCATAAAAAACTGCTAAAGCTAACTTTTCTATTGGAGTATACCGGAGTTCAGGTCCTACCAATCCTCGAATAAGATAGTATATAACATGCTCTGCAAGAGCATCATCCTCCTGAACCAGAACCATACCAATGGTAGATTCCGCTGCTGCAAGATACAAAAGGAAATCCCTGCTATAATCAGGTGGACTCAATAAAGGAGCAGAGGTCAATGATTTTTTCAAAGCATCGAATGAGCGATGAGAGAAGTCATCCCAAAAAAATGGAACTCCCTCCTTCAACAATCTCATAAATTTTTTGGTAACTTCAGCATAATTTACGATAAATCTCCGAAGAAAATTAGCCTTTCCTTGTAGACTTTGAAGTTGGCGAATAGATGACGGGGGAGGAAACCGAAGTATTGCCTCAACCTTGAAGGGATCTACCCTAATCCCTTCCCTGGACACAATGAATTCCAATAACTGACCGGATGTAACCGCGAAAACGAACTTGCTCGGATTCAACCTAATCTTGTAGAAACAACATCGTTCAAAAACTTGACAGAGGTGAGCAGGATGATCCATTCTCTTTCGAGAATGAGAAGCTAAATCATCCAAATATGCCTCGATAATATGTTTGATGTCGTGGAAGGCATATGACATGGCTCGTTGAAACGTAGCCCCAACATTTTTAAGACCAAAAGGCATATTCTTGTAAGAAAAAGTACCCCAGGGACAAATAAAGGAAGTCTTATGCTAATCTTCAGGACGGATAGTAATCTGATTATATCCGTAGAAACCGTCCATGAAGGAGAAAATCTCATTACCGGCACACTCATCGATAATCTGATCTATAAATGGTGTGGGGTAATTATCTTTTGGACATGCTTTATTAAGGTCTCTGAAATCAATGCAAACTCGAATTGTTCCTTGTTTTTTATCCACGAGAACAGGATTTGAAACCGATTCAATCAAAGGAACAGGATAAATAAATCCTGCCTTGAGCAGCTTCTCCACCTCGGCTTTGATAGCTGCAACCTTCCTAGGATTGACCGGATGAAGGTTTTTCCTCACCGGCTTAGCGTTTTCGTAAGTCTTGATCTCATGCTGGACAATAGATGGATCTATACCAGGAATTTCCTCATAAGACCAAGTGAATACATCCCTAAACTCTTTAAAGAGATCGGTGTAAATCTGAATCTCTTCTGCGGAACATTCAGCTCCGATGAAGACATTCTCAATAACATTGGGATCCCTGGAAATGTTCACCGGGATAGTTGGAGAAATCACAGCCATGTTCCCTTCAGCATATACCTGTGTTGGTGCTAAAGGTTTCAGGACTGGGCGAACAAGACCAGGAGACAAAGGACTTGGAAAACTTGCTTCAAATTCACTCAAATCAGGTAAAAAGTAGGACCGATGATGCAAATCATCCCACGGTCTATCTATACCAGTCATAGCTTCCAGGATGGCCTCTTCAGATGGAAGAGTGGTATCAAGGAAATCCTAGCCAGAAGAAGAACTAAGTGTCCAAGCCAGAGTCACATCTCCATCCAACTCATCCGGAGAAAGAGGAGCTGGGATGGACTTTGCAGAGTCAACAATAGAATGATAAGAAATCTCAGCTGCAGACATCGAAAATGCCATTCCACCCACTTGAACTTCCGCTAATGTGACGGTAGGGGAAGGTAAGGTCCAAGGGTCCGAAAAATAATGAGTTCTAAATAAATATCTTCGAATAGGAGCCATGGAGGATGAAATTGCATTTATATGAACCGTAGGAGGTGGAATATCAAAAGTACCCATCAAGGAAGAATACATTCCAACCCCTAAATTCTCAACAAGTGACATGGTATTATCCAACTTTGGAATAGTTCAGTTAGTAGATGCATTCAGGTCTACAGGAGAACAGTCCAGTTGGTCCACTGTAACAATCCTCCCTTTGTGAGGGAAACAAATAATCCGAAATAATGAGGATGCAATAGCATCCATCTCATAAATCTAGTTTTGCCCCAACAAAAGGTTGTAGTCCAAGCTTGCATCAACTATCTCAAGCTCTATATTTACAGTTTTTCCCCCAACACAGATAGGAAAAGCTGGGACAATACCATGCGGTCTGTGAGAATGACCATCAAACGCAGTCAGAAGAGTAGCAGATGGAACAGCTGCAGAAGATCCAATTCCCTTCCAGCATGCGAGAGACATCACATATGTGGAATCACCCTCATCAATGACCGTTCGAAAAATATTTAGTTTTCAATATGAATATTTGATATGAAAAGCCATATGATGGGGGAGTCTCTTTTTAAAATTAGACATATCGAATGTAATCATAAGATATTTCTTTGGATCAACAACCCCAATAGCAGTGAGCAAAGCACTGCGCTGAGCAGGACAAGACTGGAGCACCTCAAGAGCCGACATGGAACAAGGACTCTGCACCAAATCTTCCACAATAGAGTAGTTCTAGGCAGCCTTAGCATTTGGATTAATCGTCGTACGCTTAGTAGACGCTTTTGGCATACGAGGTATAGGCTCAACAGTAGGCCTCGTGATATGAAGCGGCTCATTACTATCGGGAGCACTCTTGGCTTTCGAAGACTCATCTTTGCGATAATCACGTGATCTCATAGCAATATCCGCGTGAGCACTCATCATGTATATGTTTGACGGATTTTCCCCTTCCTGGGTGCCCCCAGAGGAAGCCCCAGTACTTTGATTCGCGCCAACAACTAGTTGTTGCCCTTGGGGAAAAGGGTTTGTCAACACAGCTTGGGAACTGGAAGAACCCTACTGAGCTAACAAGCGCTGCGCATCCTGAATTTTAGGGCAAAGGTGAGTAAGATGGTCTCCAACACACAACTTGCATGGAAACTTCACTTTCTTTTTATCCTTTGGACCCTCACCAACATGCTCGTTGGTTTTATTTGCATTACCCTTCCCATTCTTGCCCTTTTTCTTATTATGTCCCTTCTTCTTCCCTTTAGATTGTTGATTTTCTTTAGGGTTAGAAGTTTGAACGACATTTACCGAAAAAGATTGAGAAGGCGATGACTCAGTAGGCACAACCTAACCAGAAGGAGTAGATTGTATAGACAACTGCTGCAATTGATTAAGCAGGTTAGCTGCACCACTATTGATCGAACCAATAAGTCCATCACCATGAGGACGAGGCTTAGTCTTGGATAAATATAAGTTGGAGCAAGGAGCATTAGGCAAATATTTATGAAGGACACCAGACTGAGAATATATTAATTCAAGCTGTTGGGCCCTGAAAATGGCCTGTTCCTCATAAAATACCCCGGAAAGGGACACATCCTTAGAAATATCTGGCTGCAGAGATTTCAGAAACCATTCCAAAATGAATTCTCCTGGAATATGAGCTTTAATAAGCCTCTTCCTTCTCCGCCATTCCTGAATATGGTCAGAAATGTGGGTTGCATCGTCCTGCTTAAAATTAGCTAGGAGTTCAGTCCCAACATCATAACGGACGGGCAACTGGAAGTGATTTAGAAATTTAGTAGCCAGATATCCAAATGTAGCAAAAATGCCCCTAGTTAACTCAATATACCACTTGGCAGCGTTTCCAGTTAAGGTGCATTGAAAAAATCTCAACCTAATCGAATCATCGATCAGGGAGTTAGATGAACACCATAAATGGAAAGTGGTGATATGATCAGCCGGATCCTTTCCATTCTTGCCTTCAAACTTTGGAATGTCTGAAGGTAGTTTGGTCGGAACCGGAGGCCACCCCGGACTATATCGGATCAGATCATTCATCAATTTCGACAAATCTGGCAAGATCAAAGTTGCCAGAAAAGGTAAACGAGGAGGAGCCTAAGGATTCCATCCTTGATGGGATGAATTTCCAACATTCTGAAAAGAGTACCCTGGATTTGATGAGGCACCAGGTTTCCAGAAAGAACTCGTAGAAAAAGGAGAAGAACCCCCTCCCAACGAAGAGTTACCAAAGACCGGACCAGTTCCCCCTCCTGAAATATCGAATGAAGAGGAAAGCCCCTGATAGGGGTTCCAAGCATTAGAAAGAGTGGAAAAGGTCTGATAAGCACTCGACGAAGGGAAAGAAGCATTCCCTTGGTGACCAGCGTAAAACTGATTCCCTGCCCCCACTATTGTAAATATAGGGTTCCAACTTGTAAAGGTAGTCGAACTCTGACCTCCAGACCAAGGGTTAAAACTCTGAGTCTGAGAAGTAAAAGGAAAAGACCCTAAAGAAGGATTTGAACTAGGAATATGCCCAGTTCCAAAGGGGAACCCTTGAAAAGAAGCTGACCCACTAGCCATGGAAGACATGGGTGTAAATGGAGCTGCAGCAGCGGAAAAGGAAAATGAAGGAATCCCACTAGTGGGCATTCCAAAACAAAAGGTACCAGATTGAGAAGCCTGTGCTTGGGTGAAACCAGAGCCAAACACAGTAGTACTAGAAGCAATCGAAGATATAGCAATTGTGCCTCCTCCTTCTACAGAAGCAGGAGTCTGAATGCCTGCAGCACTCACAGCTGAAGCCGCGTTCCCAGTCATGGCCATCGAAAGGTATGAATAATATGGAGGATCTTCTGGTCTTGCAAACTCAGGTCTAATGTACTCAACAAAAAACAGATAATCAAGAGGAAGAGGAGATGGAAGTGACTCAGAGGGTTGAGATACTTCCTCTACTTCTACTTCTTCTTCCCGCGGAAATAAGACTCTCGAGGTGAGCGGAGCGCTCCTCTCGGAACCAACACCGAAGCCAATTACAAAACGCTCAATCCCTTGTGGAGGATCTCTCTCCACTACGTCAGATACCACAGGGTGATATTGACCTGCTATATTACTCCTACGCCTTCTTGAAGAAGGCTCAACAGCTTCGGGAGATAATCCCCGAACTCTCCTCGATCGACGAGGCGCTTGATCAGCCACTTTAACAGATTAATTAGACTCAAAAAAGTATAGAGCTAGGCCAGCTAGGAGCAAAGAGCACTCACTACAAAAAATCCCTGAGACACAACCAAGCAACCAACCTTCAGGTATTTCTGCTCCGGGTGATTAGCACCGGACACCAAAATACGAGAAAGCGAAGAATAGGACCTCCTGAAAGTAGTCTGGGATAATTACGGCCCAGGCCTACTAGCGAAGGTATCAGAAATAGTTACGCCGACCTCTTAAAAATAGCCTTTGCTGACACAAGTACCCAAGCTTCGCCAGGGCACCCCCCAGAAGTACTGTTGGAAGTGATACGACGTCTGCCTCAGGTACCACGAGTATTCCCCCCCGCAGTCACCTGTGTGGAACCTAGGAATGGAAACTATGAGCACCAATCCATGTCAGAGGCCGGGCGAAACGGTCTTGAGGCAAGATCTAGCAAATCAGAGAGGGGGTATCTATCTTCTCGGCCTTCACTTCCCCTCGCGCTTAACTCTCTGGAGGAGAGCTTTCCCAGTCCACCTAACGGAGTTGTATTTCACTCAATTAACAAAATTCTATGTTTTAGTTTGAGCGGCCTTGGAGAATTAACTCTCCACTCACCTAATCCAAGGCCCTACAACCTAGCTAGTTGGTGTATGACACTTAATAAAAAACTTGCTAGTTGTTTTTAAATTATAGCACTTATTTTAATTGGTTGTTATATTAGGTCAATGGGCTATGGAAATGAAACTTGTGGTGTTTTATGACGCAGAAAAGAAATTAATGAAAACCAAACTACATGCAGATGCAGTAATTGCCTTTCGATGAAAAGAAATTTCTACACGGGTTCTACGAGATTATATGTTTTTTTTCTTTTCAAATATCAAACTCACACTCGCAAAATCTATGAAAAAGACTAAAAATGCTTAAGTGCACCTAATGAAAATAACTAAGAGCATGCAAATTCTAAGATGAAAAATCTAACAAATCAAAGAGAAATTTCCCAAAAATCCTTTAGTTTTATCACTTTTTGGTTGTCCACAAAACTAGTTCCCAAAATCAGAAACTCTCAGTATAAAGACACCAAAATATGCTTGAAACAAGAGGAAGAAACCAATGACAATTCCCCTCCCAAATCAAGTCAGAAACCAAAGGCAAGAAATCTCAACAAAGCTTCAAAAGATGTAACGAAATGAAAACAAAAATGAAAAACAAAAGCAAATGACAAAACAAAACGTTTTTGAGCTTTTGAATTTTATAAAAAGAAGTGCTCGAAGAGACCAAGAAAATTATCCAATTACCAAGCCAAAAAACTCTGAATTTCAAGCAAAACTTCAAAAACGCTCCAAATATTATAGTGCCACTTAGTAGCAAGATTTATATGAGAAAAAGAAGACAAGAAACTCAGTAACTCAGCCCAGAAGAATAGTACAACCTTGCAGCAAACAAAAACTTCAAAGAACCAAGAAAGACTCTTCAAAAATTGCAACAAGACCTAGTCAAATGAACTCAAGAAAACCAACCAAAAAATAGGCAAAAATCGAAGTGCAAAGCAAGACACAAATCTAGGAAAGAGTATATGAGCAGAAGCTCTCTGTCCTGATGAAGCAGAACATGCAAGAATCCCCAGAGAGAGATCTTGGTACTCGAACCAGAAATGCAAGCACTAAAAAACAAGATTTTCCAGATAAGCCAGTCTTCAACCAATCAAGAGAGAAAAAGACCAATAACCACTTTCAACACAATCCAGAGACTATAGGGATACTGCAGGAATAGGTCTCCATAGGCAGACAGGACCAAAAAGTCAAGAAATCAAAAATTTCAAAATTTGCCCAGGCATACGCTACTTGACAATTTTGAAACAAGCGTGGATACGCGATTTTGTCAAAGGAAACCCGCGTATACGTGACTTCCTTTGAAGAAAATTGCGTGTATACGTGTCTGTGTTAAGGAAAACTCACGTATGAAAAAGAAAATAATGAAAAATAAAAAAGATCAAGCCTGGATAAAGAACCAAGTCTTCAGTCTGACTGAGAAAAATTTAACTGGAATGGTAATAATGATTCAAACTATTGGAAACCTTTAAAACAGCTTAAACCACCCAACAGGGGAATCACAAGAATGCGATCCCCAGTAGAGTCGCCAGTTCTGTTTCGGGAAATAACTCCCTAGAGGTTTTTTGGGTCAAAACCTCCACAGATCAGGGCATGCTATTCAAGAAGGACTCACACAACCACACTTGTATGCTAAAAACTAGATAACATCGATAGTAGAACTCACCCGTAATCCTACGTTTGATGTAGATCCCGCGGGGTCCAAACCCCCAACAACCCTTCTTCCTCCTTAACCTGAAAACCAAGAAGCAACGTGCACGAAAATCTAGTTTTACATCATATATTTATCCTAAATTTCAGTGAAATCCATGTGAAACATCATATAAACAATAAAAAATGCTTAAATAATAATCTTTTCACATATGCAAGCAGATATTAACACGTGAATTCGGGAACAAGATGGTTCTTCTTCATTATGAACAGCATGTACAGTAATAAAAAGTGTAGAGATCACCTGAATCCTTCCACGATCTTCGAACAGACCGTCTTCCGGATCCATCCCGCCCTTGCCTCACTAGGATACTTTCAAGACTTGTGCACACGAGATGACATATAAACTGATGAACATCTCCAGGAAACAAGGGTTTCCTGTAAAAATCTAGGAAAGTGCAGGAGGCACGGGAAATCAGACTTGAATTAGGGCTCCAACAGAGTATAATTTCTATAAATTTCTCTCTCCCTTAGGCCATGCACATGAGGGGCTTTTATACTCCCTCAAAGTAGTTTCAATCAGTTGGAAACAGTTGGCCACGTGCTGGGGTGGTTGAACTACTGGAGTAACCATCAACCCAGCCCGAAAATAGGGAATTTTATATATTTTTTAATGATTTTAATGGAATACGCGGAAAAGCCTGGGCATACCCACGTATGGGGATTTTAACACTGTTTTTAATGAACTTTGTTCAATTCTGTTGGAATGGGTGCCCAAGGCCATAGAGACAATCATGAATCACATGAGGGTGAAAAATGATGCTATAACACATGGTAAAGCTAGTCCATTCTTAATGTGGAAAGCTTTGATAGACTTGTTCCAAAGTAGAAGCGACCAAAGGAAGTTGGCACTTAAAGACAAACTCAGGAAAATAAAAATGGAGAAAGGCGACAGCATACCCAAGTACCTCACAAAGTTTGTCCAGTGCAGGGATGAGCTGGGAAGTGTGGGGGTTACTGTTGATGAAGAAGACTTGGTGAGCTTGGCTCTCCTTGGGTTTTCGAAGAGTTGGCATAGCTACAAGGACTCTGTCAATGGTCGGGAGAAACTGCCAGGATGGGAGCGACTTTGGTCGGATCTTGTGTAGGAGGAGATAAGGCAGGGTACCAGGGATGGATCTTCATCGAAGAATGAAGATGAAGAAAATTTTTCTTTGGATTCCAAAGAAAGGAAAGGGAAGGGAAAGAAAAATCCTTCTCAATCCAGTGCAAAAGGCAAGAAGCAGGACTAGTCCAAGGTGAAGTACTTTCACTGTCACCAACACGGACATTACGCCACTAATTGTCCACAGAAGAAGAAAAATAAGCAGGTTGTTGGATCTGCAGCTGGAGAGGCCTTAGCCTCGCAGTTTGAGCTAGATTTTTCACTGATCGCATGCTTGGTTTCAAGTGTGATGGGATTAGTGTGGTTTCTTGAAAGTGGTGCGTCTTTCCATATGAATGGAGACAAAGATTTGTTTACTGATCTGGATGAGAAATATCTTGGAGTGCACAACGAGATGGACGATGATGGTAGATACAATGCGACTAGTATCGGGACCATTTCCTTTGAGAGGGAGTCTGGAAAAACTTTCATCTTGAAGGATGTCATGCATGTTCCAGGATTGAAGAAGAATCTGATCTCTGTGGCAATGTTGGAAGACAAGGGATATGATGTTGTTTTTAGCGAGGGAAAGTCTTTCATGTGCAGTAAAACAACTGGTGAAACCTAGAGGATATGGGTTCGAGTTAAGAACCTTTATCAATTGTAGGTAGATGGCTGCGTAGTAATGGTAGGCAAAGCAGAAGGAGTGGTGAGCTAGGATGAAGGTGAATTGTGGCACAGGAGATTGGGCCATCTTCACCATGGCGCTTTGAAAATTTTGTAGCAAATTTATACCGGGCTTTCTAAGGGTACACTTGCATAGTCAGATCAGTGCAAGGGATGTACTTTGGGAAAATTTGTGAAAACCACCCTTCAAGAGAAAGATAGTCGTGCCAAGATGATCCTTGAGAGAATTCACATAAATGTGTGTGGACCTTCCTCCGTAGCTTTGACATTAAAGGACAGGTATTATGTGATATTTGTTGATGACTTTTCTCATAAGTGCTGGATCTTATTCATGCAGAAGAAGAGCGAGACATTCTCAAAGTTCTGTGAGTTCAAGGAACTGGTTGAGAAAGAGTCGGGGAAGTAGGTGAAAGCTCTTAGGAGCGATAAAGGTGGTGAATTCATCTCTGGAAAATTCAAATACTTTTGCAGTGCAGAAGGAATTCGAAGAGAGCTCATTCCACCTCATAACCCACAGCAGAATGGGGTCACGGAGTGAAAGAATAGAACGATCATGGGTGTTGCACGAGCGATGTTGCATGATCAGGGCCTTCCCATACACTTGTCGGCTGAAGCATGCAACACTGCGGTTTATGTGCAAAACCATTGTCCTCGTAGAGTACTTGGCATGAGTACACTCGAAGAGGCATTTTCTGGTAAGAAGTCTTATATTTCTCATTTGAAGATTTTTGGCTCACCTGTTTACATTCATGTGACAAAGGACGCCAGGAAGAAGCTGGAGTTGACCGCAGAGGTTGGGTTATTTGTGGGGTACACAGAAACACTCCACAATTATCATGTGTATTTTCCAGACAGTCAGAAGACTATTGTGCGACGGGATATCAAATTTCATGAGGAGAAAGCCATGAAGTTGTCACTTGAGAGAGAGCTACACTTGCATGCAGATGAGGAGCTAATAGTTCCTAAAGATGAGCCTCAGGATGTGGATTAGCCACAAGAGGAGGTTCATGGAGTGGAAGAAACCACTCATGCAACACCAACCATCAGAGGGCGGAAGCGCACTACAAAAGCTGAGCAACTAAATCTTGATGCAGCGCAGAATGTAGGAGCCCCTACATCACAGTGCAGATAGAGACAGTCACCTAACCGATTTACTGGATACATGGCTCTGATGAGAAAGTGTATCGTGAAAAAACCATCCTCTTTCGAGGAAGCTTTGGAGGATCCCGGATGGGTAGATGCCATGGTGGAAGAGTATGATTCGATTGTCAGAAACAGTGCATGGGAGATTGTCCCAAGGCTAGAAGGGAAATCAGTGGCAGGTTCGAGATGGATCTACAAAGTGAAGCAAGCTGCTGACGGGAGCGTCGAGAATTAAAAGGCAAGATTTTTTTCCCATGGCTTCTCACAGATCAAGGGGATCGACTATGAAGAAACCTTTGCACCTGTCGCAAGGTATTCTTCCATACGGACCATCCTTTCTCTCTTAGCACAGATGGGTTGGCACATTCATCAGATGGATGTGAAGACTGCGTTCCTCATTGGAGTCATTGAGGAGGAGGTGTACATAGAGCAGCCTGAAGGATTCGAAATCTTCAGCAGTGAGTCGCATGTGTGCAAGCTCAAAAGAGCGTTGTATGGGCTGAAACAATCACCTCGTGCTTGGTACACACAAATAGACAATTATTTCACCGGACTTGGTTTCGCCAAGAGTGAGGTGGATCCGAACCTATACCAGATTGTGGTGGAGGGTAAGTTGCTGATCATTGTACTTTATGTAGATGATTTGACACTGATAGGTGATGAACTGTTGATACACTCATGCAAGGAAAATCTTGCAAATGAGTTTGAGATGAAGGACTTGGGCCTCCTTCATTATTTCCTGGGATTGGAAATTTGGCAGCGGAAGGATGGACTGTTTGTGTCTCAAGGCAAGTATGCTCGGGAGATACTGGAGAAGTTCAACATGCAAGGCTGCAAGCCTATCAACACTGCTCTTCCTAGTGGTTGGAGGAAATAGGATGCTACATCAGCAGAGGTAGTGGATGCCACTTTTTATCAACAGTTGGTTGGTTCGCTCATGTATTTGGTCAATACATGACCGGACATATGCTATGTTGTTAACCATCTTTCACAAGCTATGGTTAAGCCTACCAAGATCTTTTGGAAGGCAGGGAAGCATGTATTGAGATATCTTAGAGGCACATCGGGATATGGATTGTGGTACAGAGAGTCGGATGAGGTGAAGTTGCATGGCTTCACGGATGCAGATTGGGTAGGGAGCCCAATAGATAGAAAGAGCACATCTGGAGGGATATTCAGTATCAGGTCTACAACATTTTCTTGGTATAGCAGGAAACAGAGATCCGTGGATTTCAATTCAGTGGAGGCTGAGTACATGCCAGCAATTTTGGCTGCATGTGAGGCTATATGGATGAGGAAGATCCTAGTCGGGTTGTTTGGTTCACACCTAAATACTACTGTGATATATTGTGATAATCAAAGTTACATTAAACTCTCGGTTAATCCGATATTTCATGATAGATCTAAACACATTGACATCCGGTACCATCATATTAGAGATTGTGTACAGCGGAAGATCATGTTCCTTTCTTACATTCCTATGGAGGATCAGGATGCAGATATTCTGACGAAGACGCTCACCAGGAGAAAATTCGAATACCATGAGACAGGGTCGGGGTGGTAGATAATCCCTATATTTTTGAGAGGGAGTGTTGAGATTCAACATGACGATGAGCTTAGTGAAAATATTTTCCTTCACTAAGAGGGCGTGCAGGCTATATTCGGTGCAAATTTCTATTTTTAGACTATGTCTATTTTTGAACATGTCGATCATATTCTATGAGTTGCAGGATGCTATTTGTGGATGGTTGGTCAAGTTGGAAAAATAGATGGACTTCTATTTTTATAAATATTGAGTGGAATCTATTTTTAGATTGCCAATCTAAAAATATATATGTCGAATATTGTTTGCTCTTAATAATATTTGGACTCTAAACATTATCTTATTCTCTTGGAGCACTTCAGTTAAGTGCAAAGATGTGGAACAGGAGATGACAGAAGGAATTACGCTATTCCTGATGGTTTGCTATATCTAATGCATGAGGACTTAAGTTAGAACTCATGTGACAGAGTTTGGTGGAGTTATGGAAGTAGTTGGTGGAGTTGTGTTTAGTTTAACTCAGTTAGACACAGTTGAGCTAGTTGTATCTAGTCTAACTAATTGATACACTAGTGAGAGTGGTGTGAATTAATTAATAATTAATTCACTAAATATTAACTCATTAATCAACTAAAGAATAAATCAGTTAACTACAGTGCATGGACAGTTTCAGTGGAGACCAGTGGAGAGATAGGTGAAAGGGCAAGATGACTATCAGTTGTGACTATAGTGATGAATTGATTGCATCCAACACTCAGTAGAGATGCCAATGAGGATTGAGCAATGCAAGCCAGGTGGATTCGAGCTCATTTAGAGCCATTCTTCAGTAGGGATTGTGCAGTAGAGGCAGGTTAGCAGGTGGCAAAGATCGATGCATGGATTTGCTAGATCGAGCCTGATTAGTGTGTAGAGATTGTATTATACTGAGAGCTTGATATAATCAGCTTTGTATGAGGATTGTTACATGATCTCTATGACATATATTATATATAGATATTTGGGGTTTTTAGATTCAATCTTTCCCGTTAAAACAATTGTGTTAATGTGTGTGAATTTTAATGGTTTCATGTGTGCTTTGCAATTGATTTAATTTCTGCATGTGATGATCAATGGTGGAATAGATTATGTATTGTGCATGAAGTTAAAATAGTGTGTGATCAGGAGAATCTTGGATATATAACACATTAGTTATATAATTTCTACACTATAAGGATATCCATGGCATGAATGAATCAAGAAGGCTACTTCATTATCTTGAAGGAAACGTCAAAAACCATAGATTGGTCAAAGAATAAAGCTCACAATTAAAGTATTCTTGGATCCTCACTCAAGTCATCATCTCAAGGAAGGAGACCTAAAAATACCCTATCTCTACTCAAGGAAGAAAGGAATTCAATATAAAATCATCTTGAATATTACTCATCCAAGGAAAGTTATAACAAAGGCCTTGTCATCATCAAGAAGCATGAAGGCTTCATCGAGAAGTCATCCTCAATCATCATCAATAAAGGACTCAAGTTAAGGAGTTCATATTCAAATCAATAGTAAGTACTTATACTTCTATATCTAAATATACTAAAATTACTTCATTTGCAAGGCAATCAACAAGTTAGTTGGGTCTTCGAACTTCCTTGCATGGAAAAGAAGGATAGGCTTAGTACTCAAGGAAAATGAAGTTATTAATCATGTCAAAGGAAACATCTCTAAACCATATGAAGAGAAATAACTATCTAAATATATGAAAAAGTACCTAAGTGATAAAAGGATTCTCATAGAATCCATCAAATATTCTCATTAGAGCAAATTTCATCCTAAAACTGCACATGAAATTTTCACATAATTTCCATGTCATAATTTGTAAACCAATCAAAATCCTTGAAATTTGAAAAGAGGTAGATGTAAATATTTTGGAGGGAAAAGAAGAAAAATACTTTTAAAATTATAATTTTGGCTTGTATCCTTATGCATTTACTCAAATTTAAAGTGTATACACTTATTGGATGTGGAATTAAATTCCACATCCAATGAGTACCCATTATGCATACTTTTGAGATCGCTCACATGGATAAAAATTGAAGATACATTAAGAAAGCGTGTTAAACACACTTTCTTAATGTATATTCATTTTTAATCAATGTAGGTCGTCTCAAAAGTATGTATAATGGGTACTCATTGAATGTGGAATTTAATTTCCCATTCAATGAGTGTCTACACTTGAATTTGAGTAAACCTATAATGAGATAAAACAAAAATACAATTAAAAAGAGTAGTTTTCTTCTTTTCCCTCCAAAATTCATAATTCTTATTCTATTATTTTAACTATTATTTTCTTATTTTTCCTTAGACAGATACTTTTAGGATGAAATTTCCTCTAATTCTCTTCCCATATGTAGAAGGGTTGGGGACACCAAAAATATATATATGATAAGCTAGAAGAATTATTTTCTGAAAGCTCAATAGAAAAATTTATATCACTAAGATTTGAACTATACAAGTTGAAAGACCTCCCAGCCAACTCAAGAGATAAGGACTTTCAGGAAGAACCATGGAAGGAAATTCCTCGAAGAATATTTCCTCCCAGGTATCAACCTATCTTGTATGGTCATTTTTATTCATATGGAAGGTTTGGACATAGAGCTATATAATGTCGCACACATGTTTAGAATAAATACAGTTTCGAGAGATCTTTTAGAAAGGGTTATTCTGTAACTTAGCAGAATATTAATAGATTTGATCATTTGAGAGATGATGTCAAATGTTACAAATGTTACAATTTTGGACACATGGCTAAATATTGAATACTTGGAAGTTCTTCAAAGGAATTCTTGCAAAATCACAACAAAAAAATATGGAAAAAGAAGACTGAAAAATGTGTTATCTCTCTCAAGGCTCAAATAAACAGAAATGTTTGATATGTTGATAGTGGTTGTTCAACTCATATGACTAGAGATAGGAATAATTTTATATCCCTGAAGGAAAAGAAGGATGGAACGGTGTCTTTTGGAAATGATGGGACTTCAAACGTGATATGAGTAGGTACAGTCACACTTGGAAGCAAGAATGCATTAGCGAAATATGTGTTTTTGGTTAAAAATATGAATCAAAATCTTCTCAGTGTTGGACAAATGTGCAATCAAGGACACACGATTATATTTAACTCTAAGAAAATTCAAATTAGGAAAGGCAAGTTCAGTAAGATTGTGGATACAACAAGAAGATCTCTAAATGACATATATATTTTGGATGAGACAACTAAAGGTTGCTTTTTGGTGAAAGAAGATGAAAGTTGGTTATGGCAAAAATGAATGGGAGATATAAATTTCGACAAATTGGTCAGGATCAGCAAGAAGAAAGTAGTAAGAGAAATGCCTAAAATTTCAAAACCTACCAATATGATATGTGAATCTTGCCAGCACAGAAAGTAGACAAAATTTGAGTTCAAGACAAAAGAACATTTTGCATCATGTCCATTGGAATTAGTACATACTAATCTATGTGGCCCTATGACAACAAAAGGTTTAGATGGACAATTATATTTTATTTTAGTGATATATGATACACCAGAAGGAAAGCCACTAACTTCTTAAAGAAAACAACCGAGGCGTTCAAGTGTTTTAGAATGTACAAGGAATTGGTTGAAATTGAAACTGATTTGAAGATCAAATGTTTGAGATCAGATAATGTTGGAGAATTTACTTCCAAGGTATTTCAGTAGTACTGTGAAGAAAATGGAATAAAAATGAAAATCTCAATAGCCAAAACACTGCAGAAAAATGGAGTTTTTGAAAGAAAAAACAAAATTGTACAGGAAATGGCTAGAACAATGTTAAATGACTCAAAATTGGATGATAAATTATGGGTTCAAGGAATTGATACAATGGTATTTATTATAAACATAGGTTTTCTAAGGAACAATTGTAACATGACTCCACACGAATTATGGAAAGGAATACTGACTAACATCAAATACTTCAAAATATTTGGAAGCACTGATGACAGATTAATTAAAACCTTTGCCATAAATATGAAAAGAGAGTTTGAAATGTCTCTTCTTGGCGAGCTAAAATAATTTTTAGGGCTTCAGATATCTCATCATGATAAAGGAATATTTATATATAAAACTAAGTACATCAAGGAAATACTCAATAAATTCAAGATGGAATATTGCAAGCCTATCCTTACCCCAATGGTAACAGGTTTCAAGCTAATTTTAGATGATTCATCAAAGGATGTGGACCATAGTTTGTATAGATCTATGATTGTAAGTCTTCTATATATGACAGCTTCTCGGCCAGACATAATGTAGGTAGTTGGACAAGTAGCAAGATTCCAAGAAGCGCCAAAAGAATTTCATTTTATTGTCGTCAAAATAATTCTTTGATATCTTAAGGGCACAACAGTATATAGTTTATGGTATCCCAAAGGAAATAATCTCGTTATCCAAGCTTATACATATGAAAATTGGGCAAGAAGTGTTGATGATCGACAGAGTACTAGTGGAGCAACATTTTATCTAGGTGGTTTCCTTGCTTCATGGTTAAGTAAAAAGCAATATTCAATCTCGTAATCCACAACAGAATCAGAATATATCGCGACAACAACTTGTTACATTAAATTTCTCTGGATGAAGCAAAATTTACAAGATATTCAAGCCAAGTTTGATGAGCATATTCCCATATTTTGTGATAACACCAGTGCCATGAATATCTCCAAGAATCCTGTGATGCATTCCAAAACAAAGCACATTCCTATCAAATATCATTTCGTTAGAGAGAAGGTCACCAAAAAGAATATCAAACTTGAATATGTTGGCACAAAGGAAAAAATTGCTGACATATTTACCAAACCATTACCTTGTGAAGAATTTGAGTACCATTTCCTAAAGCTTTGGATTCTCTCAAGTTCTCATTAGACTCTTTCTCTTATCTAAATAAGTAAAAAATAAAAAGGGGGAGTTGAGGTGTGTACAGGTTTGCAGGATGACATTTGTCAAGCTGAGTTACCATTTTCCATTGATGACAATGGGGGAGACAATTTTGTAGGAAAAGGTGTCATGATCGCAGGGGGATTACTTGTGTTTCCATCATTGCTAAAGTGGTATATTTTTTATCAGTGGTTGTCATTGATTTCAACCCAAGCAACACCAGGGGATATCATGATATTGCATGGGAATTTTGACTTGACAACGTACTCTATTCCAATTCAAGGATATTTTGGATGGCTTCTACTTTTCTATATGTTTCCATTGATATATGGGACGCCACATAATTATTCTCAGTTTGAGAGATATTCGTGTTTGAAGTTAGTAACCCCATTTAGTCGACTTAAACCCCATGTGGTTTTGGCATGACACTAATCGTTGGTTGTGGTAATTGAATAGTCAATAATTAATAATTTTTTAAGCTCCTAAAATCCCTCCAATGTTTACTTGTTGAATACCCTCTCAACCTAAGCATTTATATAAATTGTGACCCTCATATCCTCCTCATGAAAGGATTTCGCTACTTAAAACAGGTCATCGTGACATTTTTGCTATAAATTGTTTTCTGCAAAGATTCAGATGATTGAAAACAAACCCATTTGAGCCAAAATCATAATGAAGCGCATGTCCGAATTTCATGTGAAATAGGTGACCTTGGGAAAATTGTCATAACTGTCTCTCTGAGCATTAGATTCAAATTTCGTAAGAAGTGATAGAAAGACAACAGGTGTAGTTTGTTGTGTATTATTTTCAAGACCAAATGTTAAAACAATGACATGTTGCACTTCATACAAGTTTTCTCTATTGAACCAGTCTATAATCATGTCATCATCAAAGATTGAGCATAAATATTTCTTGAAGAATTCAATATTTATCAGACCTACAGGGTTGGAAATAGGACTCATAGGATTACCAAAGAATGCAACTTCAGACTTTGGAGATTTTAAATTACATAGATACAACAGATTCAATATCAAGCTTCTAGGAGGCAATAAAAATATGCATTCAAGGATCACTGCAGTAAGGACAACACATCAACAGTCAAGGGTAAGTCTGCTACAACAAGGTATGTATGATTAGTGTTTGAATTTTAATTTTAATATAATCTCACACGTTTTTTTGCAGGACAGTATAAGTATTTTGTATGTATGTTTGAGTGGGTTTTTTTCATAAATTTTGAATGTATTTACACTTCAATTTTGAATATTTCTCTGACATATAGTTTGTAGGACAGTGTAAGTACTTTGTTCGTATATTGGTTTGGGTCTTGTTCTTTAATGGATGTGTAGGAAGGAGGGCACAATAGGAAAACTCAAACACATACTATAAGGACAATGCAATGCCAAAGTACCATTACTTGAACCAAGCACAACAATACCTCAGCAGCTGCTAGTGTTCAAAGAAGCAGTGTCAAGTCAACTATCAGGTCATGTCAAAAGTCAGTATTGTAAAAATTATCATTATAAAATTGTAAAAGATTCATTATTGTAGAATATTCAATCTAGCAAGAGTTGGAGAGGCTTCGTTGGGAGGTATAAGTGTCATTGTTGGATAATGTTATGGTTGGGTCGCAGGTCATAGTTTGATTGGGTGATTGGCCTAGTTCAAGAAAATCATTGTGAATCATATTGTATCATGGATCATTTCATATGGTATGGGAATCCACACTCTTTTATTATTTATGATCATTATACAGTGGCAGGAAGGTGCTAGGTTGGTGCATGAAGTCACCTACAGGTTGGAGCCTGTGAACACTTCAAGGTGGTAGGTCGGTCTAGGATGTCACCTACAGGTTGGAGCCTGTGAACACTTCAGGGTGGTAGGTCAGTCTAGGATGTCGTGGCATCCATTCAGTTCACTACTGAAGAAACCATGGCCTTGGGGTGTCCTTCCAGTAGGATTTGGAGAATAATTATTTTCTATAATTATATGAAGTTGTACCTTTCATTTCAGTTGGGGCTGAATATTAAAGAATTTATTAGAAAATCATTTGATGGTTTTTGACCCGGAGGGGGTTTTCCACCTAAAATTAGTGTGCCTATTGTGTTATATTGTTTACTTTTGTTACTATATAAACATCAAGAATAATTGAATATTAACTAATGCTCTAAAAATATTTAAAAGTGCTAATTGATAAGAAATACTGATTCACCCCCCACCCCCTCTCAGTATTTCCAACAAGATTCATGGGAGAATTATGGAAGGAGTTATTTAGGTTGGATGGAAGAGAGCTCACCCCAAGTACAAGTCACCACCCACAGAGAGATGGACAGATAGAAGCAGTGAATAAATAGGCAGAAGGTTACTTAAGATACTATGTCGCACGTCAACAAAGAGAATGGACTAAGTGGTTGTATTTAGGAGAATTGTGTTATAATACCACTTACCACATGTCCATAGGGATGTCAACTTTGTAAGCCTTATATGGATATGAGGCATTGTCTTTCACAGACACAACATTTGGGGATAACAAAGCACCATTGGCAAAGGATTAGATCTGGGGATGTCAGTATATTCTTTGGGCTCTCAAGGATAATGTACGGACATAACAGAATTGACAGAAGTTATATGCAGATCATGAGAGGCTAGAAATGAATTTCGAAGTAGGAGATGTATTTTATCTCTAGCTACAACCATATATTCAAACTACCTTGAAGAAACAGGGATAAGAAAATTTAAAGCCACTATTTTACCGTCCCTATCAATTTATCCAAAAAATAGGAGAAGTGGAATATGAATTAGAGCTTCCCGCAGAGAGATAAATTCATAACATATTTCATGTTTTCTGTTTCAAGAAGGCATTAGGAGCAAACATCAAATTGTCACCTGATTTACCCTTGCTAGATGAGGAGGGGCATCTTCAATTGGTTCTGAAGGAGGTGTTAGAGGTTCTATAGAGGAAGCTTTGGAGCAGGACCATACATGAATATTTCATACGATGGAAATATTTGCTCTTCGAGGAAGCCACCAAAGGAATGAGATCACATATTGTAGCATCCAACATTGAAATTTCTTAAGGGCAAGCAATGTTTGGTAGGGGGAACAGTAATATCCCAAACCAATTGACTCGGTTGGAAAAAATAATAATAAAATAATAATATTAATAATAGATAAATAAATAAGTGGCATTAGCCCATGGATTTTTGTTTTCAGCCCCAAGTAATTTCCCCCAGTTTCTTCCGAGAAGACTAGCTATAAAAGAAGGAGGATGATCAAGAGAAATTCAAGGAATTAGGTATTTTCTTCATAGATATTTTGAGAGATCATGCGAGTTTTCAAGTGAGGGTTTTCAAGTGAGATCCCCAACCTATCTTTGGTAGGATATGATCTCACCCTAGTAGGAAAAACAAACTTCGGTGGTCTCCTCAATCACCCTAGCTAGTCGATTTTATTCCAAGTCTGATTTGAAAGGGGTTTCATATATTTGTATTTTTAAATTCATGAGCATGGATTTGAAATATGCCCTACAATTTTTGTTACAATTTAGTGGTTTTTCGAGTTTGGAAAAGAGATCAAGAAAGTGAGGCTTGAACTGAATTCTGCCAAGGAAGCTAACCACCAAGAGAGAGATATGGCTTGCAAGGAAATGCATCAACATTAGCAATGTATTGGTCATTAATCGGGCACAGAAGGATTATCGACTGCTTCACTCTGTCTCAATAGTTCCTAGATCGATTGGAGGACCAAGCTCTTTTTTTCATCTCAAATATTGTCATCCACATTGTCCAATAGCCACAAAGACATATATCATGGGTCACAAGTTTCCTGGAGCACTTAGACGAGACTATGGGAAAGATAACAATGGCTTGGGCTAAGAATATTACACCAAGGAGGAATACGAAGTCACCGGAGATGTTGAGCCACGAATCTATCGGCCTCTCCCCATCCTGCAACAAGATCTTCTCTAAGCCATTGAAGAGAGCGGCTTTAACCTCATCACTAATCCCATGGTGGTTAGTGATGCAGGAGCATCATGGTTCCAAAAATGTGTACATTTAGTAGAATCTAGGGGGTCTTATGTTTTTCAAAAGAGTTGATTTCTTAATAATGTAATTTCCAATATTTTGAGTGATTTATGTGAGACTAATAGAATAGGTTTTAATTAAATATTGAGAGGCATATTTGTAAATGTTCTCGAATGTAGGAGAACACGAGTGATTGATGAGTGATTAGTGTGGATTGAGATATTCTAAAATATTGTAATTCTTAGATTAGAAAGTAGTTCATGATTTATGGAGGATCCTTATGATTTAGTTGAATGTTGAAATCCTCAAAGGATAAAGAAAAGATTTTAGGAATTAATTGAGGACTAAGAATATTCTTAGGATTTTGTTGAGTAACCTATGGATCTGAACCAAAATTGGCTACAAAACCTTTTGTATAAATTTGTAAAGCCTCAAAGGCACAAACAGTGAAAAAAAAGAGATATATATTCTTAGAGAGGGAGCTTAATTATAAGCCGACGGGCATAGAGAGGGAGGAAGAGAAAAGGGCCATGTAAAAGGGCATATCAGGCCAAAGCTAGATTGTAAACAAATTTCTTGTATTTGTACATTTATTTGTTTAATGAGCAATCAAATTTCATATTGACTATGTGTCATTTCTGTTATGTGCTGAGTGATCTATAATCGAAATAATTCGATGGCAGTGTAATAATTCCCCGTAACAAATTCTAGATTGAATGTATAACTCTTTTGAGCGATAAAGGACTTAATGGCTGGTTAGAATCTGTATGATCCCAGTCTGGGGATTAACTAGCTGTGAATGAAGTTAGCAAGAGAGAACTTGTGCAGATAAATTATGTATAGGTCGAGTAATTATGATTCGGAGAAGTAATACAGAGGGTGTTATATATTCAGGCTCAAGAAAGTGTAATGGTTATATGAATAACCAGAAGAAAAAGCTCAGGAGAGATTCGCGTTGAAGAACTCTAAACAAACTCATGAGTAGCGTGGATGAACTAGTGTTACAGAGCGGCAACAGTATAAAGAAAAGAAATTGAATAAAGGCAGAAAACTTAGAAGAATCCTTAAGGAGGAATCGATGGCGAGGAACAGATCGCAGAATCGAGGGTTAAGAATTCACGGAAGAGATCAAAGTAGGTAGAAGAGGTGAAGAAGATTCGTGTGAAGGCGAGCAGACTATCGTGATTAGATCACAGATCCGAAGGTGAGAGATGAATGAACACGATGACTTTGCAAGTCAAACAATATAAGATGCGATGAGATGGAGGGAGAACATGAGGACTGTTGGATCATGTAGTAGATCAACGGTGGTTGGTGGATGAAAAAATTGCACATCGAAAAATTTAAGGTTTAAATTTAAGACATCGTAAGGTATGTTGTTTTGGTTGCAATGTCATAAGGATCGAATGACGTGATGCGATGAAGGGAGTCCATGTGTCAGCACTACAAAATAGCGCACTTCACATGGTTTATGGTTTATCGTTATCAGTAGAGTGGGAAACTTGCGGGCAAGTATTGACAATGAGTTTTGATTAGTTCAAGGTATAGTGGGACCCTCCAATGGGAAGTTCCACATGTCTGCACATGATTTGGGTATATATGCTGTTTGGTTTAAAGCGTATGCATTGTTTTATCACTAATGTATGTATGTTGTATTTAACTCCGGATTTTTAATCCGTTGCGTGTATAAAGAGAGTTATGTGGGCCATAATCCACAGGTTTGAGGTATTCATATAATGTGAAGTCGTATATGAAATAAGCTAATGTGAAAGGGTGATGATGAAAATGTAAAGTTTATTATATTGAGTTATCAACTTGAAGAATCACTCATGGTTAAATCTTCTATGTGAAATTGATGTAAAAGAAGAACCTCAAAGGTTAAGGGTGGTAATTGTGGGGTTAATTATGCTAACACTAAATGTGTTGTTATTTGTGGCCTTATGGTTGCATCATTTGGTATCAGAGTGAGTAAAAGCTCTTTTGGCATAAAGTTAGAGAAGGTATGTTCTTCGGAGGAGAAATCAAGACAGCAAGAGTTCTTTGAAGAGAATAGAACAAGAAGAGTTTTTAGAAATCAGAGCTGCAGCAGAAGCGAAGAGAAGAATCAGAACTGAATATGATTGAGGTAAAAAAATAAAATTATTTTCTTGTTGATTTAAAATTGGTGATTGATAAATTGATTTTTGAAAGAACAGTAAATAGATAGAAGAAAAATATACTTTGGGAGAAAGTAGATCAGATTGAAGAACAAATTGAGAAAAATGTTTATGAAGGGATAGTGACAACTGCAAATAGTAAAGGTAAAGTCAGCAGACAAAAAATAGAAACTGCAACAAAAACATGTGTTTAGAAAATTGGACAGTGAGGTATGGTCTTCATGTTTTCATTTAATTAATGATGAATTATTGATTGAAAGAAATTCTATGAAGATGTTTGATTATTGTAGCCAAGAGAAAGTAGATTTTTTGATGGTGATGGCAATGAACCTATCCAACTAGATATTTGAAGAAAGGAGAGAGGTGACTGAGTGCAAAAGCTGGAGGAGCATCAAAGCTCTAAAATGTTAAAGGGAGTGAACCAAGAGAGAGATCAAGCTCTGAGAGAAGCTTGATAGGGTATTGAGGCAAGAGCATATTTCTACAAGAGTAGATTGCTACAAGAGAAGGCTATCTTGCAGATCACCAATCGAGCATGGATGAGCTCATGAGGAATATTGACATGGAGGGTCATAGAAGAGGTTCTAGAGAATTCCATAAAGGTAAGATCAGTAATGAGGAGCGAGAGAGAAATCTTGTAGTGACGATAGTACAGTTGGAAGTACTACAGGGATGGCTACAAGAGAAAGAGAATGAATACCAAAGACATGGTTGGAGAATGAGGAAATGGGTTAGATGGAACCTATTGCAAAAAATATGGAATGTCAAATTGATAAACGAGTTGAGAGAACTTGAGAAGAGACATATTGAATTTTTCGAGAAGGAGAGACTCAAAGGAATTGAGTCAAAACAAAAAGGATCTGTTGAAAACCAAAAAGTACATATTGGTGCTTGAAGCATAAAACAAGACTGAAAGGTATTGTATTTTTAAAACTAATGATTTGTGTATGATTGTAGGTACATCACAGGATGATGAAAAAAATTTAGAGTTTGTTAAGAAGAAGGAGTAGAATCTGAAATCTGTTCAGATTAAGACTGAGATAGCAAGATCTCAGAAACGAAAGGAGACAGAGAGGTCTCATGGAAATGCACAACAAAATATTGAAGTTGGTAACAGTGAAGATTGGAATGGAAGATATGAGTTAAGACACGGGGATAAAAATCCTCAGGTAAGAGAATTGAATTCTATGTTTAATGGTTTGAGTGAGGAATATGTGAACAGTCATCTTGAAGAGAAGGAAACTTTGAGAATAGATGACCATATTAGAGATCCAGAAGGAGATTATGGTCAAAGAGAAATTATTTGTGAACTTGAAGGAGATTCGAATGATTATCTTTCATTATATAATGATGACGAGGAAGAGGTGAGACTGTATGAAATTCTGAAGGGTTCAGAAGAGAATTTAGATCAGCATATTGATGTGCTAACAAAGGAGTTAAAGGAAATATCTGAGTAGCATACTGATATGTTTCCAGAGGAGGAAGAGGCACTTAAGCCTTATAGTTTTAATTCATGTGTTAATGTAAGTTATGCAATCAAAAGAGGACAACAAATGGAAAATGTCAAGGAACCTAAGGGATAAGGACCATATGAGGATTGGTCAACAACAAGTGAAGGTATTGAAAGCTGTGTAAAGTTTCCAAATTCTACTCCAATTGAAATTGTTGAGTTATATATAAAGTTAGACCTTCAAAGAAGAAATTTGGAAAATCAGAGAATATATACTCAGGATGAATTGCTGAAGAAAGAAGAAAGAGAAATTGTCATAAATGACAAGCATGAAGAAGAGGGTAAAGATGTAAGGGTGGAAATAAGAATTCAACAATTAAGAGGTGAATGTAACCAACAGTTTAAAACAATAAGAACTCAATAGTTGGGAAGAGCACAATAGCAAAGTAATTTGGACAGACAAATAGAGAATTCGATAAAACTTATGATGAAAAATCATAAATAAACGAGCCACATAAAGAGAAGACAAATAGTCAGTTATATGAAAGGTTGGAACATAGAAAATATTGAAGGAAAATTAAATGGATTGTTACAAACGAAGGTATGGAAACTAGGATAAGAAAGGAAAGACAACAGAGTACGTGGATAGTAGTTAAAAGGAGCATGGAAATCACTGAAGAATAAATTATGGGATCCAGGAGGACAAAGAATGAAAGCACATGATCTAGAGATCATGCTTATTTTCTACCTTGGGAGTCTGATGCAGGAGTATCATGGTTCCAAAAATGTGTACATTTAGTAGAATCTAGGGGGTATTATGTTTTTCAAAAGAGTTGATTTCTTAAGTATTTAATTAATGTAGTTTACAATATTTTGAGTGATTTATGAGACATTTAGAATAGGTTTTAATTAAATATTGAGAGGCATATTTGTAAATGTTCTCGAATGTAGGAGAACATGAGTGATTGATGAGTGATTGGTGTGGATTGAGATATTCTAAAATATTTTAAATCTTATAATAGAAAGTAGTTCATGATTTATGGAGGATCCTTAGGATTTAGTTGAATGTTGAGATCCTCAAGGCACAAAGAAGAGATTTTAGGAATTAATTGAGGGCTTAGAGGATTCTTAGGATTTTGTTAAGTAACCTATGGATCTGAACCAAAATTGGTTACAGAACCTTTTGTATAAATTTGTAAAGCCTCAAAGGCATAAAAAGTGAAAAAAAAGAGATATATATTCTTAGAGAGGGAGCTTAATTGTAAGCCGATGGGCATAGAGAGGGAGGAAGAGAAAAGGGCCATGTAAAAGGGCGTATCTGGCCAAAGGAAATTTGTAAACAGATTTGAATGTATTTTTATATTTTTTTTTTTAATGAGAAATCAAATTTCATATTGAGTATGTGTCATTTCTGTTATGTGATGAGTGATCCATAATAGAATGAATTCGATGGCAGTGTAATAATTCCCTCTAAAAAATTCTAGATTGAATGTATAAGTCTTCTGAGCAATAAAGGACTTAATGGTTGGTTAGAATCGGTATGATCCCAGTCTGGGGATTAATTAGCTGTGAATGAAGTTAACGAGAGAAAATTTGTGTAGATAAATTATGTACAAGTCAAGTAATTATGATTTGTAGAATTAATACAGAGGGTGCTTTGTTTTCAGGCTCGAGACGGTGTAATGGTTTTATGAATAACCAAAAGAAAAAGCTCAGGAGAGATTTGCGTTGAAGAACTCTAAATAAGCTCAGGAGGAGTAGCGTGGAGGAACTAGTGTTACATAGTAGCGGCAATATAAAGAACATAAATCGAATAAAGACATAGCACTTAGAAGAATTATTAAGGGGGAATCGACGACGAGGATCAGATTGTAGAATTGAGGGTTACGAATTGACGGTAAATATCAAAGTAGGAAGAAGAGGCGAAGAAGAGTCTCATGAAGGCGAGAGGACTGTCATGATTAGATTGCAGATACGAAGGTGAGATATGAACGGACGTGATGACTTTGCAAGTCAAAAAATATAACATGCGATGAGTTGGAGGGAGAACGTGAGGACCGTTGGATTTTGTAGTAGATCAACGGCAGACGGTGGATCACAACATCGCACATCGACAACTTTAAGGTTTAAATTTAACACATCATAAGTTATGTTGTTTTGGTTGTGATGCCATAAGGATCGAATGACACGATGCGATGAAGGGAGTCCATGTGTCAGCACTGCACAATAGCACACTTCACATGGTTTACGGTTTATCATTATTAGTAGAGTGGGAAACTTGCAGGCAAGTATTGGCGATGAGTTGTGATTGGTTCAAGGTATAGTGGGACCCTCCAGTGGGAAATTTTTCATGTCTGCACGTGATTTGGGTTTATGTGCAGTCTGGTTTAAAGTGTATGCAATGTTTGATCGCTAATGTATGTATGTTGTATTTAACTCCAGATTTGTAATCTGTTGTGTGTATAAAGAGAGTTATGTGGGCCATAACCCACAAGTATGAGGTATTCGTATAATGTGAAGTCATATATGAAATAAGCTAATGTGAAGGGGTGATGATGAAAAGGTAAAGTTTATTATATTGAGTTATCAACTTGAAGAGTCACTCATGGTTAAAGCTTCTGTGTGAAATTTCTGTAAAAGGAGAACCATAAAGGTTATTGGTGGTAATTATGGGTTTAATTTCGCTAACCCTACATGTGTTTTTATTTGCGGCCTTATGGTTGCATCAGTTAGCTCAGGCCCTAGATCCTCTGAGCATTGAATTTGAACTCCTGTGAGTAGAATCGGTGGGGGTTTCCTTTGAACAATAGCAAAAATATTGAGGTGAGATACAATCAAATTGTTGTAATATTTTGGGCCAAACATTAATAAACCCTTTTCTTTCCAATTGGGTTTCATATAGTGTTCAATTTGGATATGATTAGTATCATTAATATTCAAATGGATTTTAATGATGTCACATATGCTTATATCCAATGGGGATGGTTTAATATTAATTTATTACATTGGTGTTTCTTTTGACAAATTTCATTGTTACCTCGCTAGAACTGATGTGAAGGGGAGGGTGTGGGGTTGGGCTATTGGTCTTAATAAAATCGTGTTTAAATAGAAGGGGTCCTCGGGGGATAAGTTGATATTGGGAGTGGATATATACTTTCTCAAAATTTGAATGGAATTGAAGGTGATAAATATCTATGGCCCCCATCCAGAGATACCCCCTTTCTAGGATGCTCTGATGAAGAGGTCCTATATGAGGTAAAAAAAATTGATAGTAAGGTGTGACTTGAATGTTTCGGTAGGAGCATCGAAAATCTCAGGGCCACATAATAATGTGGACTCGCAAGCCAAATTATTCAGGCATTTCCTAGTGGACCATAAATTGTGTGATGTTGATTTGATATAGAACAAACCCACTTGGAGGAATAGGTGCACTAGTGAGGTAAGTGTGGGTAGAATAATTTACAGATTCCTTATGGTTGGATCCCTCATGGAAAGGATCCCTCTATATCACTAGTGGATAGGAGTTGGAGGTGAATCATACCATCACCTTATTTTCTTAGAGCTCAAAGGGGCCCTAAATAAACCATGAGGTTTGTTTCATTAGGTATGTGTTATATTATTTTCATGACTAGAATTAGGTGTTGTTACATTACACTAGGTACACTCGGGGGGGGCGGAATTCCCCCCTGCTGGGGGGCGGTAGCCCCCTACACAGGGTGTGGGGTAGTGCCTCAGGAATTGTTTTTAATGTAGACAGAATAATAGTTGGGCGAACCCAAGGATGGTGGGTGGAACTACCTATTGGACTGTATTAATTACTGTTAAATGAATAATATAGTACACATAAATTATCAATCGAGGGATGTCTTTTATTTCAAAGACAGTTGCACTGTATGTCCTGATACATCAAACCAGAAGCAAATCCAAATAAAGAGAAATCGTTGCTGAATTAAATTCTGGAAGGAATCACTCATGCAAAAATAAAACGATTTACAATAATGTAATCATGCTTTAATTATTTGTACCTAGCGCACCATGCAACAGTTACCTAATTGGTATCTCTAATCACATCCATGTAACAACATAATAATATTGAAATTGAAGAAGATCTACTCACAGCCAGAACAGAAACAACAACACTTCCACCGATACATAAAGCAAATAAGAAATATGTACAACTACCTTAACCGCTTCAGTCCCTGCTAAAGAGGAGGGCCCTTCCTCCCTAGTAGGACGCAAGAAGAGAAAGAAACTTAAATGGAAACTAAACCACACAATGCATGTAATAGTAGCAATGTGACAACTTTGTATTAATGTGACAAAAATTACAAAGCCAAAAGTAATAATGTTCTCCGCTAACCTTTTGACCTCAAGGGTCAAGAATTATATAATGGTTACATGTTCAGAAAAACAAGGGATGGATCATTCATGAGAATCTTATGATTCTAATGTTGATAAAAATAAGATACATATAGTTACAACCACTTATTAATATAAAGTCTAGCTGGAAAAATATAGATTACAATCAAAACCGCCTAAAAGATGTCATCCTAAAATAAAATACGTAATTAATTCTACAGTTTTTGTGGAAAATTAGAGTTGTAGTGTAACAACAATAGAGGACAAGTCGGCATCCAGAAGTTGACGTTATCCAGCCAGCAGTACAACTGTAAAAAAAGTTTATCTAGTGGTTCTGTAACATCACCATGATGTAACAATGTCGTGGCATAACAACTCATTGTAACATCACACCTTCAACTGCTCATGTATGCCTCATGCTCTAGATCTTTTGTTCTAAAAATAACATTTGGAAGGACACAAAAGACCAAAGAACTTCTCCAAGAATTCATCCCGAGTTAGTCATAAAAAAAGACATGATACATCATAATAATCGATGAAATGGAAAGATAATGAAAATAAGGTGAAACTACACTGTTTAAGATAGAAAGGCAGGAAAAGAGGGATTGATAGTCCCAATGATTGTAGCCATAAGGAAAAAATGGGGGAAGAAGATGTAGGAAATAAGTTCAAAATTGGCATCCAACATCTCCCCCCAGCTGAAGCACTTGCATGTCCTCATGCAAATTCTCATCTCCCATGAGAATATCTTTGGTGCAGGTCAGTGAGGTCATAAGCGTCGCCTATGTCTTCATATGCAAATTTGTACCCTTGCATAGCTATCAGTTGTTGTACCCAAGACTCTGATTCATACTTGCTCAATTCATAATGAATCTGGTAATCCTCTATTGGTAGGCATATCAAAGGGAACTTGAATCTTAACCCAAACCAGGAAGCACCAATGGTCTGTATTATCTGTGCATATGCTGGTACATGTGTAATAACTCCCACAAAGTTCTAAAATGCAAACAGGTCCCCCTTCAGTAGCTCAACACTATTGGCTTTTGTACATTTCAAACACCGTGTTAGGGCTCGACTCTTCATTAGTGAAAACTGATTAATGCATAAGTTCACAATCCTTCTTCTATAAGTGGCAGTAGGTTCCATTTTCCCAAGAGTGCTCAAAATTATTCTAAATTCCTGCTTTAACTTGACGGCCCATTCTGGTTCTGCCTGGATCCATAATGTTGTCTTTTCTTCATTGGCATCCATAGATTTGGTGGACAAATTCCACTCAATCTAATTCCTCATGAATGAAACAAAGGCTCGTAGCTACAAATCCCACATGTAGAATAATATAGTCACCAAAATTTTCATACCTACGTGCTCAAAAATGACATTATGCAAAATAAATCACACAACAGGCTTTTTTCATCAAAATCAGAAGCAAAAAAGACATCTAAAAATGTGCGAGTGGAAGAACGTAGATAGGGCCTATTATCCATGACAGCTTTTCCATGAAACATGTAATAGTGTTCCCATGGGAAAATAGGGTAAGATGGGGAAGTTCACCTACACCCCAATAGATTGAGGACAATCTCATGGATTTTTTTCTTATCCACAGTCAAATCCTGATCCTACTATTGTAACAACAACAATTGTTCCTCATGCTTCTTTATGGATTCCTTTCGTTTATACTCTTCCCAACCTTTCTTCAGCTCTTCTTTCATCCATTTTTTCTGTAAAATACTTATCTCATTATAATTTTCTTTAAACGAAATCAACCCCTCCCAAAGGGAGATTGCTTCACGTTTCCATTTCTACAATTTGGAAATCAAAAAAAATTTCTCGGAATTCCATCCCATGACAAGAATCGACGTTCCTCTGCATTCAATATCAATATCAATAATGGGTGTAACAACCTCTATTGGATGGGTCTGCTACACCTCTACTATTGGTTCTTGTGTAACAACAACTTCATTAGTGGGTTCTTATGTATTAACCCCTTCATTTTTTCCTTGATTAGCCTCAGTGTCCATTGTTATTTCTTCTATAATAGCAGTGGCCTCCACAGTTTCTTGTGTATCAACCTCTAGGTCAATCGCTACATGAGGCTCTTCTTTAACTACTAGTTCTTGTGTAACAGTAGTATCCTTAGCAGGTTCTTGTGTAACAGCCTCCCAAATTTTTGTTTCTATTTTCATTGGGTTGGTGTTTTCACCATAGAACTTATACCCTATTGTTGTTAGTCCTTGAGAACATGTTGTGCATATAGATACTAAGATTTCCTTCCCATCATATATTCTTTGTTTCAACTATTCATTTTCCTTTATTAAATTTTCAGGTTCTAAAAGCAGAACATGAGTTTCGTCCTTACCTGACGAGGAGGTTTCTCTTTCTTCTTCTTTTGATCCTTCTGCTTCTTTATGCTTTTTAGCTGTGGGCAATGGTTCTGTTAGCAAGTTAACTCTCAACCTTTGTTTTGGCTGTTTGTCCCCAATTGGCTCGTCAGTGGGTTATTTTCCAATTCTGACCCTGACGGGCCGAGTAGCTTCTGCATGACTTCCTTCCGAAGTCGTGGCCTGTTTTCTCCGGTTTATCCTAGGCATTTTTCATTTAAATTATTCCTAGCTCCTTCCCTACTGGCTTATGGCATCCAACACGATCAATTTAATAATTCCATGATTGGTCACACATTCTTTCGGATGTGTTATTATATTCATCATCGCTGCCATAAGCTTAATGTTTCCCAATAGGAAAAATGGGAGGTTAATCTTCTGTTGATGCCGAAGATGATTTAGTAGAGGGAATTAGTAATTGAATATGATTGTGGATCTTCCCTCACAAGTAATGTACTTGATTAGGCCCAGGGAAACATCAGCCCATGGCTGGGGGAGTGATAATTTTTCAACTCCTCTCCCCTTGTTTTCCAGTTTTTCCTCTACTTCAAGAAAATATTCCTTCAAAGAAGGGTCATTAATTTTCCTATTGAACCATCTCCGTCCTTCTGCTGGCAATGCGGTCACTTGGGCATTCACTTCTTCTGTCACTTCAATTTGCATGCCCCTAACTTGGGTCTGGTGGTTATTCAAATTCTGAGCGAAATCAATTGCAATAGCCTCGTCTGAGCCTTCCAATTTCTGAAAATATTCAATCCACCCGACATCCCTAAATACCTGGTAAGCTTCCGGACAGTTCTAAAAGGCGTACATGGATTATGTCTCATGTCTTACTTATGCTCCTCCCATCTTATTGTGATTCTGAATTCACTCTTTATTGCTCAACCAATCGTAATGTCGATGCACTGCTTGTTTCCTCTCGACATCCTACTCTGCGTATACTGGATGACGCATTTTAGATGAGGATACAAGACTTCAACTAAGGAAGGTGATGGGAGGGGACAAGATTTTTGAATTACCGAATCACACTTCACACATTCCTACATAAATGTCTCATTATGGAAGGTAATGGGTTCTAAGTAAAAATGCCTTTTCGACCAAATTTGGTCATAATTGGCTATTGTGCTATTAATTAGATTCATGTGTGATCTATATCTTGGGGGGAGGCCCCCAAGATCTAAGAAAATTGAAATGGATCTGACAAGATATACAAAACTAGAAAGCCAGAAAAAAAAAGAGAAAACACAAATAAAATAAAACCACAAAGAAACTTGTTTTATTAAAACAGAAAATAACTGTAGAAGCTACATTGTGGTGGACAATCTGTCCTTTTACAAAGTGAGGCTTGTTATTTATAGCCTTTTTTTGAGATAGAATACCATAGGTCGATACCATGGGCCAATACCATGGGTAGATACCACTTACAATACCATGGGTAAATCCCATGTGTGGATGAATACCATGGGTGGATACATACCATGGGTCACTTACAATACCATGGATGAGTAAATATCATGGGTGGATGAATAACATGGGTCGATGCCATTTACAATACCATGGGTAAATTCCATGGGTGGATGGATAACATGGGTAGATGAATACCATGGGTTGATGCCATTTTCCATTCGGATCATTCCTCCCTCCTTAAGAAGCAATGGTCCCCATTGCATGAAGTTCCCTCCTGGGAAGCCTTTGTTGAATATGAAGAGCCACTAAAGAGAAGTTTTTTGTGTATTTAACCCATAACCATGATGAACGAAGATCCAAGGATAGAGATACCCTGTAATGCTTGTGACCAACTGTGATATTGACAGTGTGCGGCCTAGCAAATGGACTTCGATAAAGTGTGGGTTTGTGGATGAACCAAAACCATGAGAAACGAAGATCCGAGGATAGAGATACCCTGTAATGCTTGTGACCAACTGTGTGACTAACAGTGTGCGGCCTAGCAAATGGACTTCGATGAAAATGATTTTGTGTGGTTAACCCATAACTGTGTTGCTAATTGTTGATAAAATAGCAGGTGCCTACATAGCTTGGGGTGGGAGGGAACATCTCCAAATAACCTAAGCTAAATGCTGCTATGCTGAAACTGATGAATGTGCAGAAGGTGCCTACTAAAGCGGGGTGGGAGGGCACGTCTCCAAAGGGAACCCGCTCTGAATGCTGCTCCAGATTTAAATTGAGCATAACTCGGTCAATATAACTCAGAATATTTATTATAACCTGTTTTTGGAAATGGAATGATCATTCTGCATCTTTTCGTGTGCTTGAAACCACTATTTGAAGACTCTAGACTCTCATATTCACGCTGGAACTGTCTCACTGTCACATTTTTTTTGAAAAAATAGTTGATTTTAAATCAACAATAACACCCACATCCGGACTCTAATTCGACCGATTTTTTTTTTGAACTTGGGTGAATTTTCAAGAGGAGCTCAGATATATACCCATTTCTTTGAAATTTTTCACTCAAAACTGTGAAAAATGACAAGAGAGCCGCCGTCCATGAATTGTCATCAGAAAAATTGCTTCAACATTGCTGATTTTGAATCAGCGATATCTGCCTCATCCGAACTCCAATTTGGCAGATTTGTTTTTGAATTTGAGTATTTTTCTGCAAGGAATCCATATCTAGTCTTTTTTTTGCAAATTTTTCACCAAAATTTTTAGATATGATATGAAAACTCGCCGCCCAAGAAATTCATGGAGTTTGCTGAAGATTACTACCAAAAATTGACACTGAAATATGCTTCAAACCCTCATTCCCATGGAGGCGTAACCTGAATCTGATACCACTGATCCGGATCTTGGGGGGAGGCCCCCAATATCTAAGAAAATTGAAATGGATTTGACAAGATCTGCAAAACTAGAAAGCCAGAAAAAAAAAATACAAAACACAAATAAAATAAAACCACAAAGAAACTTGTTTTATTAAAACAGAGAATAACTATAGAAGCTACATTGTGGTGGACAATCTGTCCTTTTACAAAGTGAGGCTTGTTATTTATAGCCTTTTTTTGAGATAGAATACCATAGGTCGATACCATGGGCCAATACCATGGGTAGATACCACTTACAATACCATGGGTAAATCCCATGTGTGGATGAATACCATGGGTGGATACATACCATGGGTCACTTACAATACCATGGGCGAGTAAATATCATGGGTGGATGAATACCATGGGTCGATTCCATTTACAATACCATGGGTAAATTCCATGGGTGGATGGATAACATGGGTAGATGAATACCATGGGTTGATGCCATTTTCCATTCGGATCAATGTGCGGTTAATAACGGTTCATAACTACAGATTTATTTCAATGGTTATGAGATTTATCCCCCCATTCTTGTCACAGGAATATCATCACTTGTCATTAATCACCTAACTATTAAATGATGACGTTACCTTTTTGAATGATGTACCTGAAGCGACGTGGAGGAGGAATTTGAATTGACGGCGTACTGCTCGTAGTGATCATGGTGTTCACACTTGATTGTTACAATTATTGTTGCATGCAACGAAATAAGAAACATTGTTCATGGTTGTCGGTCATTACATGTGTAACAACAAAGACAACCTTTGTATTATTCTTCAGAAAACATGATGATTAGGAAAAATAGATACAGAAAAGAAACAAATAAGTCACATCATCTTGTAAAATATATCAAGAAGGAAGGATGATGTTTTGGAAAAGGGAAAAAAAACTGTGTAAAAGCCGCCACAAAAGTGGTTTTCAACTATTACAAATTTTCTGGATGCACCCCAAAAAGAGGTTTTCATAATCATATTTTTATTATTATTATTATTATTTTTTAAACAAGTGTAACAACTGCCACAAGGGTGGTTTTCAGCTGCTGCACTTAATATTGGAATTTCGATTTTCAGGCTGCATAGGGGAACATTCCCCTGCTGCTGTAACATAAATATTAGAGTCTACAAAAATTTTAACAAAGGATTCCTTCAAAGCAGGTTGATGATATAACCTTGGACGGTGCCCATGAACTAGTAATAGTCTCTTGGCACTATCAATGGTCACCAATTGTATAGTCCCATTGTCAAAGACCGTGTCTACTTCGTAAGGACCTAACCATCTGGTGTAGAGCTTGGCTTTCAAATCCTTGAATATTTAATCACACAAGAGAGCTCAATCTCCTTTCTAAAATTTCTTCTTCTTAATGAACCTATCATGCCATCTAGCTCTTTTCTGTTGAATGATCTTTGTATGTTGAATGGTAGGAAACCGTTTCTCTTGCAACTCATTGAGTTGGTTAAATCTTTCTCTTTGCGTTGTGCTTAAATCTAGATTGACCTATAATGTTGTTCTTAATTTATTTTTTCTAACTCTATGGTGAATAAATGTTCCTTACCATACACCAATTCATATGGTGAGAAACCTGTAGTATTCCTCCATGTTGTTCTGTAAGCCCACAACACCTCTGGAAGTTTCTCGGCCCAATTTCTTCAGTGGTTGGCTACTGTCTTTGTTAAGATTCCCTCAATAACTTTATTGGTGCTTTCCACTTGACCATTTTCTTGTGGGTGATAAGGTGAAGTGATCCTGTGATGAATTCCATACTTCTCAACTAGCCTATGGATCAAATGAGATGTGAACTAAGGGCCTCCATCTGTTACTATCTCCCTGGGTATTCTGAAACGAACAAAGATAACATCAAACAGGAAGTTTGAAATAGCCTGCTTTGTAACTCTAGTTAGTTCCTTTTCTTCAACCCACTTTGTGAAATAGTCGGTGCATACCAATATGTATGATCTTTATTGTGATGAAGGATTAATTGGCCCTACAAAATCCAAAGCCCATTTCTAAAATGGTTCTATCACTATCTGAGGCTGCAACGACATCTTATCTAATTTCAGAGGATGGCCCATCCTTTGGCAGCTATCACATCCCTTCACAAACTTCTTGGCATCCTGCAATATAGTTGGCTAGTAGTACCCTATTGAGAGTACTTTATATCCCATCCTTTTGTCAGTGAAGTGCCCTCCACATGGTTCCTCATGACAAGCTTTCAAGATATCAAAAACCTCATCTTATCGAACACACTACCTAATCTGAAAGTTTGGTCTGGTGTGATAGAGATTTCCTTCTATCCAGGAGTAGGTAGCACTCTGTTGTATGATATTCCTCTTTTATTTGGAATATAAGTTGTGTGGGAATTTTCCTGTAGCAAGATAATTGGCTATATATTCATACCATAGTGAGTGAGTAGATATGGAAAAAATATATTCATCTACAAAATAATCCTCAATAGGAGTGCAATCATCGCCTATAGTTAATCTAGAAAGAAAATCAGCAACCACATTGTCTTTTCTAGGTTTATCTAAAATAGCGATATCAAAATTCTTGTAAAACCAATAACCATCATGTAACTCTACCATTGGTAACATGTTTATTCATTAAAAGTCAAATTGCAGCATGGTTAGTGTGTACAAATACTTGATACCTGGCGATGTAGTGTCAAAATTTGTTGATAGCATGCACAACTACTAGGAATTCCTTCTTAGTCATTGTATAGTTGAGTTCAGCTAAAGTTAAATTCTTGCTGATGTAGTAAATGGCATAAGGTTTATTTTCCTCCATCTATCTCAAAAAAACACCCACAGCTATGTCATATGCATCCGTGGTGATATGGAATGGAAGTTTCCAGTTTGGTCCTCACAAAACAGGTGTTGCTACTACATAGTTCTTTATATTCAAAAAGGCTTTCTCACACTTTCCTGTCCACACAAATTTCACATATTTCATGAGAAAGAAAACAGAGGAGATATAATCTTTGAAATTTTTTCTAAAATTCTCCTGTAGTACCCTGCATGTCCAAAAAAACTATGTACCTCTTTTTGAGTTCTAGGAGTTGGGATTCTCGAGATTACCTCAATTTTTGCAGGGTCTACCTTGATTCCATCTACCAAAATGAAATTTCCCAGCACGATTCCCTTGGTCATCATCATGTGGCATTCATCCGTGTTCAAAGCAACATTATTTTGTTCACAACGTTCCAACACATTTTCCAAATTAACTAATTATGTTTCAAAGGCATCCCTGTAGGGTGTAAATTCATCCATGAAAATTTCAAGACAATCACTCAAGAGATCCAAAAAGATACCCAATATTGACCTTTGAAAAGTTGTTGGTGCATTGCAGAGGCCAAAAGGAAGGACTCTGTATGTGAAAGTACCCCACTAGCAAGTAAAGATTGTCTTGTCTTGGTCTTCTGGGGCAATATGTATTTGATTATAGCCACTAAACCCATCTAGGAATGAAAAAACGTTTTCCTAGAGAGAGTATCCAGGACTTGGTCAATGAATGGTAAAGGGAAATGGTCATTTTGGGTGGCCTTGTTAAGCTCTCTATAGTCTACAAAGACTCTCCACTTGTCGTTCTTTTTCGAAGAAATGACAAGCGGAGACACCCACTAACTATCAGAAATGGGGTAGATGAAATTAGCATTAAGGAGTTTTTGTAATTCCTCTTTCATTATCTCCGTAAGTGCACGATTCATTCGACGTTGCGGTTGTCTAACTGGTTTGCAGTCCTCTTTAAGGTAAATTTGGTGAGTGCATAGGCCAGGGTGGATTCCTTTCATATCAATATCGTCCCATGCAAATGCATTTTTATATTTCTGTAACAGTTGTATCAGCGATCTATTTTGTTCAGCAGACAAGTGAGGATTAATGTCTAAATATTTCCCAAGCTCAATTTCAACAGGACTGCTCGCAGTATGCAGAGTAGTTTTCAAATGTTAAATAATTTCATCATCTACCTCATCGTTTTCCACTGGATCTCTAATGGAGGAAACATAGAGTGAATTTCAAATCAAACCATTAATAATATCATCCTTCGTTTCATACTGTTAGCCACCTATAAATTTTTGTCAAGCAAACAGGTGGCTAAATATGTTTCTGAGCCTTCAAGAGAAACATTTCACTTGAAAATATTTCATTCTTGAAGCATCTATGTGTCCTATGTCCTTTGAAAAATCCCCACTGTTTTTTCCATTTGATAAGCTTCACTGTTTGTGAAAGAAAATGCTCAAAAAGGCCTCCATTTGCCCTATTTCATTCCCACAAGGCCTCCATTTTCACCACTTTTCCTCCTTTAAAAATTCCTCTAAAATCCCTTCATTGACCCTCCATATCATTAAAATTCCCGTTTTAAACCTGATAGCTCCCTTTATTTGGTTTCAAAATTCCCTTTTCTACCTATCGGAACCCCTTTCTTGGCCTTAAAAACACTGATTTTGGCGTAAAAACACCCATGTTTACATTTAGGACTTAAGCCCCTTCCAGCTTAGCCCTTAGCCCCTTTCTCCACATATAACCTGGTGCTAGAACCTGGCTCTAGCCCTTGGGTGCTAATCGCAATCGGAACTTTCTATTAATGCCTTTCCTTTGTTCTTCCAAAAATCTCCGATGCAATTAGTCCTCATCTTCTCGACCTCCGCTGCAATCTCCACCGTTGATCTACATAGATCGACAGCCATCGTTCTTTATTCATCTCTGCCCATCATCTCTCTCCATTACCCCTCTAATTGAGTATTGATCATCAATCTTGTTCCAGATCAGATGGCTGGCGCTTAATCGTGCATCGCAAATCCAAAAGTTCTCCCTTTTTGTTTCTTCCGACGCTGATCCTGCGATTCGATCCTGACCGTTGAATCCACAAGAACAAACGGCCAGGATCCAATCGCGCTCCATCGTTTCTTTGCCCCTTTACACTATTTCGCGACCTACCGATTAGATCTCAGCCGTCCATTCTCACAGATCTAATGGTCTTGATTCAATCTTGCACTCTGTTTTGACCTCGCAGCTTTCAACACATTGCACTCTTTCTGCACCATCAGATTTGAGGTCCTGGATCCAACGGTCACTATTGCATATCGTGTAACTTTGCGCCCAAAGTTTAATGTTTTAAAATTACGCGATAAAAGTGGTTTTGGGAGGACACGTGTCAGGAAGTGAGGCATATCGCGTTTTTTTTGGCACAATTTCAAAACCACTTCGGAGTTGCGCGAAATCAGCAGTTTTCTGCTAAAACCACCCCTCCCCGATATAACCCTTCATTTAATCTCGACCGTTCATTTGATCTAGATCAACGACTCATATTATATCGTGTTCCCATCCATATTAATTTCATTAGACCTTCCAAAGGACTTCATCAGAAGATCTCCACCGTTGATCTCTTTCATGATCCGACGGCCCACG
>JAXQQM020088731.1:0-21863 GCA_034641835.2 Pinus albicaulis
ACTTCGTCCAAGGTTTAGGGTTAGGGTTTGATAGTATCTCTATTATCTTTAAATTTTATTATTTTATTTTATTTCTTTTAATTATGTATATTTTTACCAAAGAGAAGTTTTCAAGTGTTATTTTTTAGAGTTTCAGGTTGATTTTTGTCACTAATTAATTTATAAAAAAACTTTAGGGTCAAATGTTGACTTGTGTTGTTTAAATTGGAAGATTTCCAGTGTCAAACTTTTGATTGATTCATTGAAATCACATGTTTCACACTCAACTCAACATCATAGAAATGCCACATGGTTTTTTAAGGCTATATGCAAGTTTAAACAACACAAATCAATAATTTGCCAAAATAAATCAAAATAAAAATAAAACACTCTTATTTGATTTTATTAAATTTCTTATTCCAATCAAATTGTTGGAGCTTTATTATATATTTAAGCTGGGTCTTAGATGAGATTTCTAATCTTGTTTAGAAAAAAGTCTAAACAATAGAGAAGCAAAATTCCTAATATTTATTAGGTTATTTCATTTATATTAATTATGAGCTTATTTGTAAAGTGTGAACTAGTTATTATAATTAATACAAACTATCATTATATTATAATGTGGGAGAGTAAATTTTTTTATGGAATGAATATGTAAAATAAAACAATATTTATGTTAAGGCTAAATAATCAATAAACAAAATAATAATAATAATAATAAAATCAATTGATTTTAAAAAAAGTTAAAAATAAATGGTAAATAAATAAAATAAAAGTAAGTAAATAAAAAAATAAAAAAATTAGAAATCTTAAAATTAAGAGGAAAAAAATCATTTTATTAGTTGTTTAAGTGTTTATCTAAGTTTGAACCAAATATTCTTTATTAAGTTTGACTATTGATTATTTTTAAGTTTTTACAATTAATTGTTTTGATTATTCAAATTTAACCCATATATTATTTTTATTTTATTAATTGTTTATTTTTTTTGATTATTTAGCAGTTGACATAAATATTATTTTTATTTTACATATTCATTTTATAATTTTATATTTTTATATTTTCATTAATTTATTTTCCTTAATTCAATATTAAAAATTGTATTCTAACAATTATTTACAAAAAAATAAAATATTATTTGTTAATACTTAATATTTATTTAGTCAAATCCTAAAAAACACTCTTGAAAAATCTCCACAAATCTAGTGATGTGATTTTTAATTAATTTTTTTAGCTTTTCATAATAATATCCTCTCATCTATTATGTATTTGTAATACTAATACACAACAAATACCCATAACTAAAAGTCAATAATAATTTCATTTAAATTCAATAATAATTAAGCTTAAAAACTTAATTAATATTAATATTTTATATTTTTAATAGTATAAAATGTCATAGTCTAATTTATAAAAAAAAATGATCTTTTGAGTGAAATTTCACCATACAATCTCAAGAAAAACTGTGAATTTTTTTGTTTTTTTTTTTTTGACATATATTTTTGAATGCATAAATAAATTTACCACACTCAAACAAAATAATAGCTAAACTATTATTTTACATTAAAATTTAAGCATTGTTTATATATATATATATATATATATATATAATTGTTTCTACGTATTTTACAACCTCTTAACCTAATAAAAAAAACCTATGAATATCTCTCACATAAATAAATAAATAAAATTATAAGTAAAATATACATTAATTTAAATAAAATAATAATGGTTGTTTAATAAGAATATAAATATATAATAATAAATGTATATGATATATGAAAGTTTTGTGTTTTATAAATTAGAAAGAAAAAAAAATTGCTGAGAGCTGCATTTGGTATTAACTAGTTGTTAACTAGTAAAATGACATTTTGTTATTATTTTAAAAAAAAGACTTAGACATTTAATGTTTTACGAAAAGTTTATTTTCTTTGTTGTTAATATGAAAAATAAAATTAGTTATGGAAAAATAGTTCCATAAAAAGTAAAAAGGCTCATGGTAAAAGTATTACAAGAACTAGGAGATGGTTAGACACTTTGAACAATTACTTGTTCCTTTGAGGATAAGAGGCATATCCGAGTGAGGAATGGGGGTTTTGTTCATAGACTAAGGAAGAGAGTGGAGAATTTCCTGTGATGGTAGAGACTAGTGGAAATCACTCAGCATTCCTAAGAATTTCTGGTACTGACTCGACTAGGAGTCCCGACATCACAACAGAAAATATTGGCAACTTGTACCTCTCAGTTGTGGAGCATGGGGGAAAGAGAAGGATGTCATCGCCTCTCTTAATGGTTGGGTGGACATCATCAACAAATTGCACATTCATCCCAGCCATTCCGCGTAACACCTGAAATCATCACTGCCCACGACACAGTATCCCGTTTACGCATTCTGGAAAACAAATGGCATGCATCTTCTACGCTCTCGCATCTTGCATACATATCTACAAGGGCACTTTCAACAAAGACATGAGACTGGAAACCACTTCTGATTATTTCCCCATGGATTTCCATACCCTTTTCCAGATCGGCACATGCCGGCAGAACACTGGTATATGTTTTGGTGTTTGGCTTCACACCCACAAGCCACATTTGCTTGAAAAGCTCCATGGCCTCCTCTGCCTGCCCATTTTACGCATACCCTGCAATCAACGCTGTCCAGGATACCACGTCTCGTTCACACATTTTTTCAAACAGATAGCGTGCATCCTCTATGCTGCCACATTTCGCATACATATCTATCAGGGCATTCGCCACAAATACATCACTCTGCAATCTTCTTCTTCTGATCTCTTTATGGATGTCTAGTCCTTCTTTGGTGTCTGCAGAGTTAGCGCAAGCAGGGAGTACGCTGGCGAATGTGAACTTATTAGGTTGGACGCCTTCTCGCCACATGAGGAAGAACAACCATAATGCCCCGTGGGCTACCCTCTGCCTGGCATAACCCGCGATCATCACAGTCCATGAACAAACATCACGTCTGGGAATTTGATCAAAAACTCTGTGAGCGTCCACCAGGCTCCCAAATCTGACATAGAAGTTGAGGAGAGTGTTGTGTAAATGTGTGAGAACTGTAAATCCTCTCCGAGTGATTTTGGCATGGAGTAATTTTCTCTCTGCCAAATCGTTTTCCGAATGCAAGCCTACAAGAGAGAGACATAAGTAAAAGAGTCCGCGTGATCGACCATGGCAGGAGCTTTAACTGGATTCATGGGATTGGCTTTTGTGTGAAGTTGAATGGCAGTGACGGCTGCCTTTCTAGGCTGAAGTTGAGGAAGTGGCACAATACACAATGTAGCCATCATTTTTATTTGTATGTGATTGTGATTCTTGACGGTTTTTAGCACTTCCATTGAGCAAATGCCTTATTTTTTGAGGGTAATGACCAAAAAAACATACCCACCTGCAACAGCAGGCACATTCTGGAGCTGTAGGGCACATAAAAATTGGATTCTCTGAAACGATGAAGAACGTCATGGATGGACTGCTGGACGACGAGGTGTCATATGGGTTTTCCAGCGTACCAAGTAAACCATCAAAGAACTACCTTACCCAAGTAAACCATTTCACATTTGAAGGGGAGCCCCTTTGAATTCAAATCAACCCACCGTTACCATCCATGATGTTCATACTAATTTTTCTCTCCAAAAGCGCGTGCGGAAGAGCAGAGTGAAAAAGGCATTCCAGTCGTTCGCAGGTGTGCTACTCTCCAGCTATCAATTCATTGAAATAAGGAAGTCTTAGTAGAACCCTATACAGCTCCCCCGCTACCGCACTGTAGAGTGTGAAGAACACAACTACAAAGGGGTATTTTTCACTACTGGTATGTTTAATTTAACATAAGCTTTGTGTGAATGCTTTTTTGTCTTTCTGTTTGTGTTTTTTGAACGACAGAAACAAAACAACCGCGACCCAGGACGGCTCAAAGATTTGCCAATACTATCAAAGAACAACGGACAGTGTTGAGTTACAACTCTCACACATACATAGAATTGAAAATTAAGAGAGTTGAAAATACACAACACTCAACAAAGTGCGAGCTACGACATTTTGAATGTTACAACATTTTGTATGTCGATTTTTTGACAAAATTTCCTTGAGAATAGATAGCCATACAGCGATACAGATTTGAGGATTTTCTCATCTTAAAATGTAAATCAAATCAGTAGCAAATGTTGAAAATAGTAAGGAAATATCAGATTATGTGGAACCCAACCATTTAGGTCAAGTCAAAATTGTTTCAACATAGAAAACATGGAAGTGGATTTGGGTAAATACAAAGCAATATCGGCGCATTTTAAGGCGTAGACTTGCCCGCCACAAATGGTAACAAGAACAAAGAAAAAGAAAAAGAAGACAAGGACGGATAAAGAAAATAAATGAGGGCAGCGAAAAAAAAATGAGTCAACCATTTACAGTGTCACATCCACACCTCTCATTTGGTCATCAGAGCTTTATGTTAAAGAATTATTGAGGGCCAGGACAAGGCTGGAGCTTTTGGAAGCCAAAGAACAGAGAAGGGACCACAAAATTTTAGAGATCACATTTGCAAATCGGTATTTAATGGAAGGTAATAGAATTTTAAAAGAACAGGTAACAATGTTACAAGAGGCTCTAGAGACAGGAAAACAAGAATGGAAAAACATGAAGACATCATGGAAAACCATGACAAGATCAAGAGCAGTAGACAAGGATATGATAATTCCTAAAGCAACTCAGGTAGATACTCAAGTATGTCAACCAACAAATATTTCAAAAGAGAAGACAAAAAATAACAATATGGATGGCAGTCCAAAAGAAATCAAAGATAGAGTTGAATACGCTAATGGTTACATAAGAACATACGAAGAAAAAGATGCAAGTGCTCGTAGAGTACAAGAAAGAGAACACAAAGAAAGAAAAAACATAGAAAAAAGCTTTATTATGAGGGGAATAAGAGATTATGAGAGGAATGAAAGTACTCTCAATTTGGCAAGGGACTTTCTGAAAGAGAAGCTACATTGGAAAGGGGAAATTTTCCAAGCAAGGAGGGTGGGGAAGATATGTGAAGAGAGGCCTCACCCCAGAAAAGTCACCATGGCAACCGTACACGACAAACACCATCTCTTGAGAACAAAGAAACTCTTAAAAGGCTCACACTTCTTCCTAGATGAAGATTTAACCATCAAACAACAAGAGGAGAGAAGGGAAGAAATGAAGAAAATTAGGGCAGCAAGAAATGAAGGGAAAAGGGCATGGTTGTACAATGGTAAAGTAGTTATTGCAGTGTTTGGGACTTAGGACAAAGCAGGGCAACAAGCTGATAGTAAAGAAAAAAATGGAGAATTCGATAATAGGGAGGAAAACAAAAAGAGAAACATGGATGGAAAGGGACGAAGACTCGAAGTTGAGTCTTATATGTCAAACTGTGTAGCAGTCAAATCTTACCCAGGTCTACCTAAGTTTAGTTTGTTGGAATTGTAGAGGTTATCCTTGGAGGAGGGGACCTGGGTTAGGGCCTATCGGCCCATGGATTGCAGATGCACCTATATGCCCTTGAGCATTTTCGTAGAGTAGTGGAGATGCAAGTCAATATTAGCAAGACCAAGATAATGATTTTATCTAATAGAAAGAACCAATGTCAGCATACATTCTTCTTTGAAAGAAACACTCTTGAAGAAGTAAATGAGTACAAATACCTCGGGATCAATTTCAACAACAAAATTAATTGGGAGGACTGCAGAAAGAAGAGAATCTTAGAAGGGTGAAAAGCATTGTATGTTCTTCAAAACAGATGTAGAGAAGTAGAGTTATGGGATTGAAAAATGATTAAAGTGCTTTTTGAACTCCTAGTTTGTCTAGTGATGCTATATGGGTGTGAATTGTGGGCTAGCAGCACCCATATCTCAAAATGGAAGCAAATTGAGAAAACAAAAAAACGTTTGATCATGAGCAATTTCGAAATAAAAAGTTCGGTACCTTATGAAATAATGTTGAGTGAAACAAGAGCAATTCCCGTCGAAGCAATTTCTATGTTTCAACTTATAAGATATCTAAAAAGAATTTAGAAAATGGGAGTAGGTAGATGGCCTAATGTTATCTTCAAGGAAGGCATGAGTGAAAGAAAGAAAACATGGATGAGACAAAAATAAACATAGATGCAAAAATGGAATATCTACCTCAATGCTTGTCCCACAAATAGCAAAGAGCTAAATAATTTTGTTATGGATAAATTTCGTAAACAGGTATGGGGAAAAGAGTTGGGTAGAAAAAAGAAATACTACATCAAAAAATTCAACCCTATGTATGATATCCAACAAAAAGAGTACATTGAAGCTACCATTCCGTGGAGAGCAAAGGTTCTTATTGCTCAATTAAGAACCAACTCGCATCATCTTCGGTGTGAAACAGGGGTGGAAAGGTCTAAGGAAGCCTGGTGTAACACCTCCAGTTTAATTTATTTATTTTTCTCCGCTTTCCCCGATATACTGGGGTTTCCTCTCTATTCACCTAGTTATTTGAATAATGAGTTCAAAAATTTAACTTTAATTCCCTCTTGATAAAGTTTCCTCTAACCATCTAGCATCTCTATATTCATAAAAACATTGAACATTCCACCTATATTCCTTTCAACCACATATATATATATATATTTCCATACTCCTTTATATTATCATGGGATGTGTTTTTTTTTTTCTAAACATAATATAACCATAGACTATATGGACATACCTAATTTTCAATAATCTCACCTAACATATATATATATATTCAACACATATACCTTTGAATCCACCTATATATTCAACACAAATATCTTTGGATCACACATATATATATATATATATGTTACCTACATATAGATAATACACCTCTTGTTAATATCAGTGAATCCACACACACATATATATATATCATTGTATATATATACCCCATATATATCTAAACCCTTTTTAATAATGTTGAATTGAATGCACACCTATATATATATCCTGTACATATATATATTTATAACACCCCCCTTTGGTATTAGTATTGAAATCGTATAACTATTTCACTTGACAATATAATTGAATTCGTACTAAGCATGTATTAAACCTAATGTAACCCTACCCCATTAACACATGGAAATATCGTTATTGTATATAGTGCAGTGGGTACGTGCTCATAGCTGAGTACTTGATGAGTCTAAGGCGGCAAGACCACGGATTTACATAACCGAGACTCGGCTATTCGTTGTGCCACGTCAACACGGTTTACTAATGGTTATGACCGAGGTCCAACTATCTATTACGCGGCTTCGAGCCCTACTCATTTCCGGCTATACCTAACCCTATATCCAAAATCCGGTTGCGTTGTTTTATTTATTATTTTTCCTGGATCAACTTCATCGCGGTGGGGTTTCAGTTTACACTTGTATGCACATTACCGCTTGTAAGGATAATACCAGTTATGAGTTATGATGTTCATTGCTTCGAGTTATCATGCTTTTGATTTAACGTGGGGGATTTTATCGTGATGTCTAATGGTTTGGTATGCAGGGACGGCGTCTCACACCGAAAATTGGAGTACCCGACGCCAAAGTTTACGGATCCATGCCCAGCCCATATGTTACGTGTAGCATTGTCGTTTGTATGCCTGCTTGGCCCAGTACTGTGCGAGCCAGATTCTGCAGTTCAGTACCTAGTTTGCAACTTTTTCACACGACTGAGTACCCCGCTGTCGACGAGCTGGGTTGTTTTCCAAATCGACTTTGGGATTCTCTGCCCGTCTGGGGCAGTGGGATTAGGGTTTCTCATACGCTTCCAACTTACCTTGGCGGCCTACACGCACTTATCCCTCTGCTGCTTATTATCTATTTATCTAGCTCTGGTTACAGTTGGATCTCATTCTGGTCGGGATGATTGTTTTTATTTCCAACTCGTTCACTGCGGGAGCTGATCTTTCCGTGGGGATTTGATACAGGAGCACTAGGTCAGTCTGAAGGTATGAGAGTTCATGCGTAACATTCTATCGTTCTTTACATTCTACAATTAGTTTTGATATTTTTAGATAATGATGTATCTGAATCGTCGACGAATCATTTGTGCAGAGGGCGCAGACGACGGGGTTTCTGGGCCGCGCTCAGTATGCATCGCGACGGATAAAAGCCCTAAAACGGGTTTTCCTCCTATCGACATGCCGAACCCTTTGTTAACTTGTTATCCTTCATCCCGACGCCTGATCTCAGTTTTCTTTGCTCTCGAGGGTGACAGCCTCCTCCTCGCTGCCGTGCTACTGTTTTATTTTGTATTTACTATTTGTGTTGGTTTTTTTTTTCTATTTCTCTGTTTAAATCGGTCGAAGGAGCCCTATTTTCGGGTTACTCACTAGCTCGGCCATATGATAGCAGAGACTTACGCATTTCGTTTATTTATCTGTGTTTTCCGAGATCCGGTTTTTGATCTAGAACCAACGCTAGCTGTCCGGATTTAATTTGTGGCGACGTGTATAGGGTTTGTTAACATAGATCCGTCGTGATTATGGCTAACTGCGTTCTGGCAGTTCGCCTCCAACTTAGTCAACTTGATTTGTTGTAGCTGGCAATATGGACCCGCGAACCTTACCAGAGGAAGAGCCAAACCCTTCAGTCGGTAACTCCCTTCCCTTAATGCGATTACGCCTCTGTGTTTCTGTTGTTTTTAATTGCTAGTAGTCTCCTTCACAAAAACAGGCATGGCTGCAACGCCTTGATGACTTTGTCATAGCGTAATACCCTGCACCAGGGTGATTAATCGGTCATGGTTGTCTCTGCGTCAATTCATCATTTTAAATGTTGATTTGGCCTACGCGTTAATTCTTAGGTTGTATGGTCACGTCTGATGCACATCCTTTGTTTAAAATATTAGTGTTCGAGATGATAAATAATTATCCATGTGATAGATACGATGGATATAGATGATAAAGAAATTTATATACTGATTCCGAACTATATGTTAAAAATATACACTCGTTGTTAAAATCTGTGCACTCCATATCATATTTAAACAAACCCTAAAATGTCGTGGACGTTAATAGCTGTTCCATTCGAGGGTATTGGAGTGAAACGAGCCCACTGCATAAGAAATCGAATGGTCATTATGGTTTAACATAGTTTGACCGTGCGCTAAGTCGCATCGACCTATGGTACCTATATATATATTCTTCTCACCGAAATATTCTTTTATAATCGTTGATTACAATGAGTCATTAGTTTACTCACGGCTCTTACGTTTTATTTTTAATGCATATATATACATGTATTGTTATTATTTTAGTTCATGGCTCTTATATTCTATTTCTCTTTTGATGTATACATATATGTATTCGATAGTGTTTGAATAGTGGACCTTAATTATAAATTAAGTCTTTCGTCGCTATGATACTTGGTTCAAGGATTAAAGGTAGATTTAGAAATGCAATATATACACATATAAATGTTATAATAATCCTATAGAGTAGAAATTCTCTTTCTCTAGCACAAATTTCAAATTTCATATTCTAATGTTTTTACTTTCTTCTGTTTGGATTTATACCATGTAAACTTCAGTTCTGCTACAATATTTTTCTAGCATACATATGAGCATATAATATCACATTTGTATCTACAGGAAACAAGATAAGATTTAATTATCTGTAGAGACTAAGTAACCTCAGATTTAAACCGACCTTGGTTTAGAGTTTCTGTGGTTTCTACTCTATGGATTTCTGGTCTACAACTAAACAGAATCTGGAAGGTGAATGCCTTAGGATGGACTCTGTTAAATGTAGTACTAAAATCAATCATACAAATTCCATTAAATTTTATATGTAGCCAATTCATACCATAATACATCAAAATGAACAAAAATTTCAGAAACATACCACTATTGCAATTGACCAACCTCCCAACCTTAGAGTCCTCTTTGTCTCCCAGAACTCACCCTCGAGCTGAGATCACCTCCATCCCAGATCAACCTCTGATCTGCTTAGGAGCAGCTTATTTAAGCTCATGTTTCCCCAAAGCATGTTTCTAATTCTGCATCCAGAATAGCATGATGCTTTCTTTCCTGTTTAGCCTAGGCTTCCCATTTGGGACTCTTTAAAGCTGTTTTATGCTTTTCCTCAGCTTTTCCATCTTTTCTTACCTCTTCCCAACTACTTTCCTCTTCATTGGGGAAATTTAGATTCTTCCTCAAAATCTAAATTAATCTCTTTCAAGGATTTTTGAAAGACTGTGGGGATTTGTTGCCTTATCCATCCTCATGGATTTGGCAAGTGATCTCTAATTCTCATCTTGGTCAAAATGCACAATCATTTTATTTATTTCATCAATTTAATTATTAAATTACATTCACACCATACTTATCCTTTGGGGTCCACTCCCCTGAGGATTAAAGTTCAAATGTCTAATTTTTTCAAGTTCAACACAGAAATTGGGGGTGTTACATATTCCCCCTCTGAAAATAAACACCGTCCTCGGTGTTGTTATTCAACTACTAGAGTTCATTTAAACAAAAATGGATATTTTTCCATCATTTCGGCTTCCCTTTCCCAGGTAGCTTCTTCAACAGTAAAGTGCTTCCACTGCACCTTTACTCTGGCCACTGTTCTGTTTCTCAATTCAATTTCTTCCCGCTCCAATATTTGAAGCGGTTCTAGCAGAAACTCCCCTTCTGGTTCCACCTGTACAACATTCCAATCAACTATGTGAGAAGCATCATGCACATATCTTTTTAGTAATGAAATATGAAACACATCATGCACTCTAACATGGGGTGGTAGGGCCAGCTTGTAAGCCACTGGTCCCACCCTTTCTAAAATTTCAAAAGGCCCACAATATCTAGGAGCAAGTTTTGCACAACTTCCATCATAAAGTGTGCTCTTTTTGGGTTTGATGCGCAAATACACATGATCCCCTACTTTGAATTCTCGGTGCACTCTTTTCTTATCAGCATAGCTTTTCTGACGATCCTGTGCTTCCTTGATATTTCTTTGTATCTGTTTAACAATTCTTTCCATCTCTTGTAAGGCCTCAGGTCCCAGCATTAATTTATCTTCTGGTTGGCTCCAGCTCAAAGGAGTACGACACTTCCTTCCATATAATGCTTCAAACGGACTCATTTTAATAGAAGATTGGTAGCTATTATTATAGGCAAATTCAGCTAAATGCAGATACTCCTCCCACTTTGATGGTCTATCCATCACATACATTCTCAACATGTCCTCCAAAATTTGATTCGTCCTTTCTGTTTGCCCGTCAGTTTGAGGGTGATAGGCAGTACTAAAATTCAGCTTAGTACCCATCCCTCCAAACAATCCTTTCCAAAATGTTGCTGTGAACTTAGCATCTCGATCTGAAACAATTACTTTGGGAACTCCATGAAGCCTTACTATCTCCTTCAGGAACACATTTGCTACTTGAGCTGTTCCGAAGGTAGATTTTACTGGTATAAAGTGGGCAGCTTTTGTGAGAGTGTCTACTACTACCATTACAGAATCATGTTGATATTTAGTTTTGGGTAACCCTGTTATAAAATCAATGGAAACTGTGTCCCATTTCCATTCTACAATTGGCAAAGGGTTTAAAAGCCCTGCTGGGTGTTGATGCTCAACTTTGACTAACTAACATTCCATACATCTACTTAAATACTCTGCCACATCTCTTTTCATTCCTGGCCAGAACAACTTCTTCTTCAAGGCTGTTAACATCTTTTGGTATCCTGGATGTCCTGCATAGGGCTGTTTGTGATATTCATCTAGAATTTATCTTTTCAATGACTCTATATCTGGAATATACAACTTGTTTTTGTAATAGAGTAGCCCTCTTTGGTTTTTAGTGAAATCAGTTTTATCCTTTTTCTGTAGTTTCACCAAGAGTGCTTCATAGTTGGGATCTTGATTTGCTGCTTTTCCTACCAATTCCTCTATCTCCATTTGGGCACTACTCCCAATGCTGTTTAAATGTTGACAAGCATTTCTACTTAAGGCATCAGCAACTTTATTTTATTTTCCCTTGATATGCTTTATATCCATATCAAATTCACTTAAAAAGGACAGCCATCTGGCTTGTCTTGCATTCAGGTCAGTTTGAGAAAAGAAATATTTGAGGCTAATATGATCAGTCATCAATGTGAACTTTTTCCCAAGAAGATAGTGCCGCCACATTTTCAGAGCATGGATAACAGCTGCAAATTCTAAATCATATGCACTATAATTTTGTTCATGTATTTTCAGTTTCCTAGATTCATATGCAATAACTGAATTTTCCTGCAATAGGACTCCTCCTAGCCCCTCTCTGCAAGCATCTGTACATACAACAAACTCTTTATCAGGATCAGCAATTTTCAATATAGGGGCTGAAATAAGTTTTTGTTTCAATTGTTCGAAACTGTTTTGACATTTCTCAGTCCACACGAACTTGACACCCTTTCTTTGCAATGAAGTGATGGGATGTGCTATGGCAGAAAATCTTTCTACAAATCTACTATAGTAGCCTTCCATCCCCATGAATGACCTCACTGCTGAAACATCAGTTGGAACTGGCCATTCCTTAATGGCTTTTATCTTTTCAGGATCAACCGCAAGCCCTTTTTCAGAAATAATATGACCCAAATATTGAATCTTATCCTTGTAAAATTCACATTTACTGAACTTGGCATATAGCTGATTTTCTTTCAGAGTTTGCAACACTATCCGCAGATGTTCCTTATGTTCCTCTTTGTTTTTGGAGTAAACTAAAATATCATCTATGAACACCAAAACAAATTTATCCAAATACTTATTTAACACACTGTTCATCAGGCACATAAAGGTGGCAGGGGCATTTGTCAGACCAAAAGGTAGGACTACAAATTCGTAGTGTCCATACCGGGTTCGAAAAGTTGTTTTGTTAATGTCTTCTTCCTTGATTCTGAGCTGGTGATACCCGGTTCTTAAGTCAATCTTGGAAAAGACTGAGGCCCCTCTCACTTGATCATAAAGATCATCAATTCTAGGAAGTGGATATCTATTCTTAATGGTCAACTTATTCAGTTGACGATAGTCAATGCACATCCTAAAATTTCCATCCTTCTTTTTCACAAATAAGACCGGTGCTCCCCATGGAGACACACTCGGTCTAATGTATCCTTTATCCAGTAATTCTTGCAGTTGCATCTTCAGCTCCATGAGTTCAGGCGGACTCATTCGATAGGGGGCTCGGGAAACAGGTGTGGCTCCTGGCACCAAATCTATAGAAAAGTCAATTTCTCTTTTGGGGGGAAGATGAGGAATCTCATCTGGGAAAACTTCTTTAAAATCCCTTACCACTGGTAATTCACTCAGCAGCTTTTCTTCAGTTCTCTGTTCAACTTCTTCCACATGTACTGCATAAACTTAGTATCCTTTTCTAGCTGTTCTTTTTAATTGTAAGGCTGATATTTGCCTTACTGAAATGGATTTTGGTTTTCCTTTTAAGGTAAAAGGTTTCCCCTCTTCATCCACACAATGCAGGGTTTTATCCCAGCAGTTCATCAGGGCTTTCTTCTTTTCCATCCAATCCATTCCTATTAGCAATTCATAGGATCCTAATGGTAATATGTTCAAATTTACTTCTGTTGTAAAGCCATTTAATTGTATTGCTATTTTGGGCAACTTATGTGTGACTTTTCTCCTAGTTCCAGTGGCCAGCTGTACCAACCAGGACTGCTGAAATTTTTCAGGTTTAATTTTACATTTTTCTACAATTCCAGGACTAATGTAACTCAACGAAGCACCTGGATCAATCAAAACAGTAATGGGTAGGTCAGAAATCTTACCCTTCATTTCCACCATGGTTGCTTGATGTTCTGCTTGCCGATTTTCCAGTGCTGCACTGATAGTTGGTATATTTTTGGCTATGTCATTGACTGTTGTTGCCTCTCGCTCTCTGCCGATCATATGAATATTTCGATGAGGGAAATCCCTCATCATATGGGGTTCTCCACAGCCCCAACACCTCAAAGGTTCCTTCATTCTGACTGTCCCTTCCTTTTTATTATTCCCTTCTACTTGTTTTGAAGCCACTTGGGACTGAGCAGTTTGGCTTTCTTTTGGTTTACTGAATTTTTTCCGCTGATGATCTTTGCCAAAATTTCTTAGATATGCTGGTTTTGGTCTTTCCCCTTTGAACTCACCCTTGTTTAGCCAGCTCTTCCCTTGTTCAGCCTTACCTTTAAATTGTTGATAGCATAATCTTGCTTTTCTAACAGCTTCATCCATTGTCTTTGGGTTGTCAAACTCAATTTTCTCCTTGTACACAGTAGGTAAGCAATTCAAAAACCTTTGGACCTTTGCTTTTTCTTCCCTAATGTAAGGGAAATATCTCAGTAAATTGGTAAACTTAGTGACAAACTCATCGATAGTGAGCTGTCCAAGTCTAAGTTCATGGAATTCTTTTGCTTTATCATCATAATAACGTTCGTTCAAATAACGATTCTTGAACTTAGCCTGAAAATCTTCCCAAGTAACTGTCTTTTCATCAATGGCATGCACCATTTTTGTCTCTTGCCACCACAGTGTAACCTTCCCTTGTAGCTGATACACAGCTAATCTGGCCTTCAGATTGCTCTCATATTCATATACTTGGAAATACTTGATCATGTTCAGCAACCAAGCTTCAGCATCTTCTTCCTTCTCCCCATCATAGGAGGGAGGTTTGATCTTTCGGAATTCTCCCTGCAATTCTCTTTTCTGTTTATGTTGCTGTCTAGCCGCATCATCATCATCAGACTCATCCATCTTTCTCTTTCCGGAACCTTCGCCTTCCTGGCTGTTCCGGGAAGTTAGCTCTCTAATGAGCTTTTTTTGCTCCTTACTGGCTGATGACAACATGTCATTCTGGCTTCTTAGTTCAGCCAACTCTCGTTGCATTCTGTGCAACATAGCCATTACCGGGGCATTGGGATCTGGAGTAGCAAACTCATCACGCAGATCCACATAAATTCCTCCCTCTTCAGCCATTTTACCACCACTGTACACACTCATACATTTTATTAGTAAGACAAAAAAAAACAATTTCTACAATGTTCAATAATATTCAGAATTCAGTGAGCACAATAACAACAACCCAATTTTTGCACTTGAGCTCCGATACCATTTGTAACACCTCCAGTTTAAAATAAAAAAAATTCTCTGCTTTCCCCGATATACTGGGGTTTCCTCTCTATTCACCTAGTTATTTGAATAATGAGTTCAGAAATTTAACTTTAATTCCCTCTTGATAAAGTTTCCTCTAACCATCTTGCATCTCTATATTCATAAAAACATTGAACATTCCACCTATATTCCTTTCAACCACATATATATATATATTTCCATACTCCTTTATATTATCATGGGATGTGTTTTTTTTTTTTCTAAACATAATATAACCATAGACTATATGGACATACCTACTTTTCAATAATCTCACCTAACATATATATATATTCAACACATATACCTTTGAATCCACCTATATATTCAACACATATATCTTTGGATCACACACACACACACACACATATATATATATATATATATATATATATATATATATATATGTTACCTACATATAGATAATACACCTCTTGTTAATATCAATGAATCCACACATATATATATATATCATTATATATATATACCCCATATATATCTAAACCCTTTTTAATAATGTTGAATTGAATGCACACCTATATATGTATCCTGTACATATATATATTTATAACACCCCCCTTTGGTATTAGTATTGAAATCGTATAACTATTTCACTTGACAATATAATTGAATTCGTACTAAGCATGTATTAAACCTAATGTAACCCTACCCCATTAACACATGGAAATATCGTTATTGTATATAGTGCAGTGGGTACATGCTCATAGCTGAGTACTTGATGAGTCTAAGGCGGCAAGACCACGGATTTACATAACTGAGACTCGGCTATTCGTTGTGCCACGTCAACACGGTTTACTAATGGTTATGACTGGGGTCCAACTATCCATTACGCGGCTTCGAGCCCTACTCATTTCCGGCTATACCTAACCCTATTTCTAAAATCCGGTGGCGTTGTTTTATTTATTTTTTTATTTTCCACCCTGGATCAATTTCATCGCGGTAGGGTACGTTCATTTTCAGTTTACACTTGTATGCATATTACCGCTTGTAAGGATAATACCAGTTATGCGTTATGATGTTCATTGCTTCGAGTTATCATGCTTTTGATTTAACATGGGGGATTTTATCGTGATGTCTAATGGTTTGGTATGCAGAGATGGCGTCTCACACCGGAAATTGGAGTACCCGACGCCGACGTTTACGGAGCCATGCCCAGACCATATGTTACGTGTAGCGTTGTCATTTGTATTCTGCCCAGCCCCGGTGCTGGCCGGATTACGCGATTCAGTACCTAGTTTACCTTTTTCACATCATAGTACCCGTTTGTCGAAGAGTTGGGTTGTTTTCCAAATCGACTTTGGGATTCTGCCGTCCCCAGAGACGGTGGGATAGGGTTTCTGTACGCTTCCACCTTCCAACTTACCTTGGCGGCCTACACACACTTATCCCTCTGCTGCTTATTATCTATTTATCTAGCTCCGGTTACAGTTGGATCTCATTCTGGTCGGGATGATTGTTTTTATTTCCAGCTCGTTCACTGAGGGAGCTGATCTTTCCGTGGGGATTTGATACAAGAGCACTAGGTCAGTCTAAAGGTATGAGAGTTCATGCATAACATTCTATCGTTCTTTACATTCTGCAATTCGTTTTGATATTTTTAGATAATGCTGTATCTGAATCATCGACGAATCATTTGTGAAGAGGGCGCAGATGACGGGGTTTCTGGGCCGCGCTCAGTATGCATCGCGAAGGATAAAAGCCCTCAAACAGGTTTTCCTCCTATCAACACGCCGAACCCTTTGTTAACTTGTTATCCTTCATCCCGACGCCTGATCTCAATTTTCTTTGCGCTCAAGGGTGACAGCCTCCTCCTGGCTGTCGTGCTACTGTTTTATTTTGTATTTACTATTTGTGTTGGTTTTTTTTTTTTCTATTTCTCTGTTTAAATCAGTCGAAGGAGCCCTATTTTCAGGTTACTCACTAGCTCGTCCATATGATAGCAGAGATTTACGCATTTCGTTTATTTATCTGTGTTTTCCGAGATCTGGTTTTTGATCTAGAACCAATGCTAACTGTTCGGATTTAATTTGTGGCGACGTGTATATGGTTTGTTAACATAGCTCAGTCATGATTATGGCTAACTGCGTTCTGGCAATTCGCCTCCAACTTAGTCAACTTGATTCGCTATAGCTGGCAATATGGACCCGCGAACCTTACCAGAGGAAGAGCCGAACCCTTCAGTCGGTAACTCCCTTCCCTTAATGCGATTACGCCTCTGTGTTTCTGTTGTTTTTAATTGCTAGTAGTCTCCTTCACGGAAACAGGCATGGCTGCAATGCCTTGATGACTCTGTCATACCGTAATACCCTGCACCAGGGTGATTAATCAGTCATGGTTGTCTCTGCGTCAATTCATCGTTTTAAATGTTGATTTGTATTACCTACGCGTTAATTCTTATGTTGTATGGTCACGTCTGATGCCTCTCACTGTTTAAAATATGAGTGTTCAGATGATAATTAATATCCATGTGATAGATACGATGGATATAGATAATAGAAATTCATCTTCTAGTTTCGAACTATATGTTAAAAATATACACTCGTTGTTAAAATCTGTGCACTCCATATCATATTTTAAACAAACCCTAAAATGCCGTGGACGTTAATAGTTGTTCCATTCGAGGGTATTGGAGTGAAACGAGCCCACTACATAAGAAATCGAATGGTCATTATGGTTTAACATAGTTTGACCGTGCGCCAAGTCGCATCGACCTATGGTACATACATATATATTCTTCTCACCAAAATATTTTTTTATAATCATTGATTACAATGAATCATTAGTTTAACTCACTGCTCTTACGTTTTATTTTTAATGCATATATATACATGTATTGTTATTATTTTAGTTCGTGGCTCTTTTGTTCTATTTTTCTTTTGATGTATACATATATGTATTCGATAGTGTTTGAATAGTGGACCTTAATTATAAATTAAGTCTTTCGTCAATATGATACTGGGTTCAAGGATTAAAGGTAGTTTTTGAAATGCAATATATACACTTATAAATGTTATAATAATCCTATAGAGTAGAAATTCTCTTTCTCTAGCAGAAATTTCGAATTTCATATTCTAATGTCTTTACTTTCTTCCGTTTGGATTTATACCATGTAAAATTCAGTTTTGCTACAATATTTTCTAGCATACATATGAGCATATAATATCACATTTGTATCTACAGGAAACAAGAAAAGATTTAATTATCTGTAGAGACTAAGTAACCTCAGATTTAAACCGACCAGGGTTTAGAGTTTCTGTGGTTTCTACTCTATGGATTTCTGGTCTACAACTAAACAGAATCTGGAAGGTGAATGCCTTAGGATGGACTCTGTTAAATGTAGTACTAAAATCAATCATACAAATCCCCTTAAGTTTTATATGTAGCCAATTCATACCATAATACATCAAAATGAACAAAAATTTCAGGAACATACCACTGTTGCAAATGACCAACCTCCCAACCTTAGAGTCCTCTTTGTCTCCCAGAACTCACCCCCGATCTGAGATCACCTCCATCACAGATCAACCTCTGATCTGTTTAGGAGAATCTTATTTAAGCTCATATTTCCCCAAAGCATGTTTCTAATTCTGCGTCCAGAATAGCAGGATGCTTTCTTTCCTGTTTAGCCTAGGCTTCCCATTTTGGGACTCTTTAAAGTTGTTTTATGCTTTTCCTCAGCTTTTCCAGCTTTTATTACCTCTTCCCAACTACCTTCCTCTTCGTTGGGGAAATTTAGATTCCTCCTCAGAATCTAAATTAATTTCTTTCAAGGATTTTTGAAAGATTGTGGGGATTTGTTGCCTTATCCATCCTCATGGATTTGGCAAGTGATCTCTAATTCTCATCTTGGTCAAAATGCACAATCATTTTATTTATTTCATCAATTTAATTATTAAATTACATTCACACCATACCTATCCTTTGGGGTCCACTCCCCTTAGGATTAAAGTTCAAATGTCTAACTTTTTCAAATTCAACACAGAAATTGGGGGTGTTACACCTGGGAAGAACGAGTGTGTACATTTTAAACATCTAGAGCAGTGGAATCAGAAAAAAATTTCATTTTGGAATGTGATAATCAAAGAAAGTTAAGGGAATATGTTAGCATCGGTTTCTTTGCATTATCGTTTCAGCGATGAGATAGTTGGAAGGTTGGGCGAGCTCATCATCAATTTGAACAAGAAGAGGACTGAAATGAAAAAGACGAAAAGAGGGAACTCATAGTCCCATAGCCTATTTTTAGTCTCATGGACGTTAAAATTTCATTCATTCATTCATATTCGGACATGGTTGAATTTGAACTCCTAAAACTGAATTTTTATAAATATTGAAAAATATTAAATATTGTTTTTTAAAATAGTGTTAAACTCACTTCTCAAACCAAAAACCTTAAGTGAGATCTATTTTCACCCTGCAATGAGAACTATTTTCACTTGTTATTTTCACCCTGCAGTGAGAACTATTTTCATTTGTTATTTTCACCCTCCAGTGAGAACTACTTTCACTTGTTATTTTTATTTTAGGAAAATTATCTCATCGAATCATTGTTACGGTGGTCTATAATATAGCGCTTGTGCTCGGGTTTTCTTTCTCTTAGTAGAAATGACCAGGATATTTATGTGTTTCTCTAACATAGGGTTTTACCTCCTCATGAGGGTTTTTTTTTATGTTAAATTATCTTTTATTTCTTCATTTTTATATTCTTTAGAAATAATAGTTCACTGTAATGCTACAAAACATCTACATTTTTCATATACTTGTTTTAATTACTTTGAGTATTAACTCTGTAGTATCAATACCTATTCTGTTTTGTTTTTCTTTTGTTTTAAGTTCAGTATTATCTTTCAAGTTAAATATCTACAGATGACCGAACCATCGCTCAAAAGGCGTTTTATTTCTCAAACCCTTAGTTCGTGTAATATTTTCCTAAATCTTAGCAAGACAGAATCTCCTCTCTAGAGATTTCCACCTCGATGCCAACTGTCCCAATCCATTCATTAGTTTCCTCCATGGTGAAACTGCTATCCCAATACTGTTAAAGGTGTTAGTTAATGTTTATCTTGAAATTCTATATGCATATAAATTTATTTTCTTTTCTTAACTCTATAATCATCATAGATATACCAAAAATTGTGTAGACACCCTGAAGTAAGACATAAAGAATATATCTAGAAATCCAGTAGAAATGAATAATTGCTAACTTACTCTAATAGTTTTTTCAAGACAATTAATGTACTCATTAACTGCATAATAAGAACCTTTTGTTTCACCCTATCTTGCGTTTATAATACATGTAGGATTGAATAGATCTTCTAGAAGTACCCCTCAAGACCTCTTTCCACCTTAGAGCCCTTTCTTTGTCCTTTCTCTATGTACATAACTTATTTTCCTATGTGGGAATTCCCTTTTATCCTCATAGGAAAGGTAATGCTGAGAAATTTCTTTTAATCTAGCTATTGTAGAAACTTGAAAATTTTTACGCAGGAAACCACACCATAAATTAATTCTTTCTTCAAAATAAAATAAATCTTGTTCATAAATTGATTAACATACTCCTTAATAGTGTTTCAATTAAAAAGTCAAATGTATCAATTGAAATAACATAAAGAAATTAAATCTTTCTTTTATATTCCCTGGAGTGCTGTTATAAAACATGACGTGGAAGTTATGACTTATTTTAATTAAATATATTCATGTTTTTTTAAATTATTTTTATGTAATATTTTGTGTAAAATAATAAATTTATTTGAATAATAAATTATTTTTCCTCATAATAATTTTTCTATAATTCTAAGTTTATCTAACTAGTAAACCTTTAGATTAAAAACTATTAAATTTTAAAACAAATTATACTTTTAATCAAATATTGAAGATTTTACATTACATATTTACAAGTCACTTTTCATTATTTTCTCTCCCATCAACTACCCAAAGGGTTCCAATAGTTGTGCTAGGTCTTTTATAACAATGCCTCATCATAAATTACAATACTACTTTAGTCAAAGATTACATATTTCCATGTCACTTCTTATTATTTTATCTCCCATCAACTACCCAATGGCTCCAAAGTTGTGTTAGGATTTTGGTTATAACAATGTCTCATCATAAAGTAGAATACTACTTTACTCACAATATAATTAATAATATCATATTATTGACTATTTTTTTTTCAAGTATAGGAGGTATTGTTGACTTGAATTCTAGCAAAGGATCACTCAAGATTTGGCATTTTGCTTCTCCTATCAAAATAAATGGAATTATCAAACTTGGACAGTACAAGGACTTGAAAGATTTGATTTTGAGTGAACATATTTAATGAATGAAAATAATGAAATTAATTTGTCAAATCAAACAACTTTTAAATAGAAAATCCCTCTTCATAATAAAGTTTTCTCAAATATTTTTCAAATAATCTTTATCTAATATTTATTTTACTAGAAACAATGCATCTTTGTACTTTTAGATTCAATTATTAATTGATATTATTGAGACAAAAATGTTGGCATAATTGGTGTGATTAACTTGAATAAATTAATAACATGAAAAGTGACTATAATAATATAAAATAGATTACAATAAAATTAAATGGGTCAGGAGTGTTGTGATTATGAAGAATTCTAGAATTTTTATGAATAAATTTTGTTTAATGAATTAAGTTGAAATAAGAATTTTGTTAAAACTATATTAATATTACAATGTTAGGGTCATTATCTGTCACGTCTCCCATACCTAG
>JAXQQM020086180.1:0-29257 GCA_034641835.2 Pinus albicaulis
CATAAGTGAGTCCATCATCAGGGATAAACGCTCAGAGATCTTTGAAAATTTTGAGAATTTAGGGCAAGGGAGTAATGATATATATAGTGATTTTAGAGGAAAATTTATTTTTAATAATGATGTCGGTTTGTAAGAAAGGTTAATAATTTTATTTATTTAGATTAATTTTATTTATTTATTTATTTATATATGTACATATATATTTTAATTTTAATTATAATTTTTTTTTTAACATATCATTTAAAACTCTTGATTATTTATTTATTTAAAATTTTTATTTTTATTATTTTTATTTTTATTATTATTAACCAAACCCTAAATAAAAACAACGAAAAAAGATCTTTTGACGTCCCCAAAATTTATTTACCCTACATAAAAGGAACAACTGACAAAATTTCCAAAATCCTCAACAAACATAACATTAGAATTGCTTTCACTCCTCCTAATACCATCAGAAATATTGTAGATTCAGCCAAGGACCCCATAAACCCTAGATTACAAAAAGGCGTCTACATCATACCATGCTCTTGTGGAAAAGAATATATTGGTGAAACTGGTAGATCCCTTAACATTAGAATTAAGGAGCACACTGCTGACATATCTAGGAACAGAATTGAAAAATCTGCATTAGCATAACATGCCTCCTTATCCTCACATTACATACGAATGGAAGACGCTAAACTCATATCCAAAGAAGACCACTATCTAAAAAGGAAAATCAAAGAAGCCATTGAAATAGAGAAAAGAAAGAATAACATGAATCGCGACGATGGTCTTAACATTAGCAACACTTGGAAACCCCTAATCCATCACACCTCTCGTGACATCAATCCTAACAATAATGAATCCAAAAAATGATAATGTAAATTAATAATAATAATAACAATAATTAAATAAAAAAATAAATAACAATAATAATAATAATAATAACAACATCAACTATAATAATTTAATGAATTAGTTATTAAACAAATTTAATTTATTAAATAATAATAATAATAATAATAATAATAAAATAAATAAATAAATAAATAAAATATAATTATTACGCCTCTAACCTTTCAGTTCTCAACATAACATAATAAAAATAAATAATAATAATAATAATAATAATAAAATAAAATAAAATAATAAATAAAATAATAAATAAATAAATAAAAAATTAAATTAAATTAAATTAAATTAAATTAAAAATAAAAATAAAATTAAATAAATAAATAAATAATAATAATAATAATAATAATAAAATAATAAATAATAAATAAATAATAAACTAAATTAAATAAAATTAAATTAAAACAATAATAATAAAAATAAAAATAATTAAAATAAAAATTTTAAATAAATAAATAATCAAGGGTTTTAAATGATATGTTAAAAAAAAAAATTAAAAATTAAAAGTAAAATTATAATTAAAATTAAAATATATATGTACATATATATATATATATATATATATATAAATAAATAAATAAATAAATAAAATTAATCTAAATAAATAAAATTATTAACCTTTCTTACAAACCGACATCATTATTAAAAATAAATTTTCCTCTAAAATCACTATATATATCATTACTCCCTTGCCCTAAATTCTCAAAATTTTCAGACACCCTGACATGTGTCCCTGATATGAGTGACTTCCACCTATGAAGATCAAATAATAGATAAAAACAGCAACAGTTATTCTCTCCATTTTATAAAAAGCATTTGCCCACAGAGAACTGCTTTTAAAAACATCTATGGTTCTTCCCATTAAACTGTAGGAGTTGAGTATTTCCTATACTCGTGCTTGTGTTGGCTCCTGCCATAGCTAGCTTTCTGAACTATGCTAAAAAACTTGACTGTGTTTTTAAATAAACTCTCTCTGCTTGAGAGATAAAATCTGTCTCTGAGGACTGCACTCTTTAACACAAACTCAAAATTTGTTTTGATAAATACCTGGACTTTGCTGAGCCTTCACACTGCTTGAGAACTGCTTCAACAACTCCTTCCTTCAGCTTCTTTGACAAAATTCAAAGAGCCTGGACTAGCTCTGATCCCATGTTGGAATTTCTGAATGATTCCAAACAAATACAAAGGAAATAAAATTCCTCTTCACAACACAGAGAAATCAATTTAAAAAAAAAATTGTTGTACAGAGATGGCACAAAATAACATATATTTCATTAAGACATAAACTTTGTTACAAAGATAGGATTTCTTTAGAACTATTGTGGTTCTGTATTACAAAAGAAAAAATTCACTTCTTGACTGTTGCAAACACAATGCTCACAATACTCTGTTTTTAGCCCTTTGGCTTTTTAAAAAAATACACATTCCATTAAATTTAAAAAAAAAAAACACAGCAGTCTCACTACTCTCTGTCTCTTTCAATTTTGCCTACAGGCCTTTTTCAAGACTACACAATCACTCTTTCTTTAATGCACACACTGCCCTTTTAAAAATACTTGGGTTACTTGCCTTCGAGCCTTTTTCATTTTTTTTAACACAATCCACTTTTGATTATATATATATATATATATATATATATATATAATAAAACATATATATTATATTGAATCTAACCCTTTTTAAAATAAAACTGTCGCACCTTTTAATAAAACATAAACTTATAAAAATGTTAACCTAAGGTCTTTGAACCTTTATTGCGGACTTAAGACAAAAATTAAATCCCATTTCAAAATAGTTTCTCATACCAATTTCCCCTATGCTGATTGGGAAACGAACCTATGCAATCGCTCCCTCATTGGCTAGAGGTGGAGCCCGTGCGTATTTAAAACATGAATCAAGCGGATTTGATAAGGGTTTATCGGGTCCAAATTGAGGTTGGTGACGTGGGCATGGCTTTCGTGTGATCAAGACGTGATTGGCTGGTGGAATGTGACATGGATCATGGGCTCCACAAACATCAATGTGGCCCATTGTGGTCCACCACATTTGCCGACACCAATGGTTACGCTTTATTGATTAAGGATGAATTAATTAAAATATCTGAACAAAACTATTTTTGATTTTTGAATACAAGATTTAACTTGTGAAATTTACTTATGAGTAAAATTTGATGGTAAAAGTAAATCTGGAGTCATTTGAACAGAAAAATAGTTTCTACAGTTACCTAAGGAAACTCTGGAATAAAGAGGGAATTCCAAAGAGAGTTGGGGGTTCGGTGAGAAAAGAAAAGAAGGGACTCTGTTAAAACTGGAAGGATATTCCAGAACAGTTTAACCTCTGGGTTGGAGAATTGGACCGGACTGTCCCGAGTTCTCCCCAGAAATTCTGTTTTTCACTGGAGTCGGAGAGTTGGACCGGACTGTCCTGAGAACTCTCCTCCAGAGTTTCGTGTTCAACAAGACCCAGGCTAATTGGGAGAATCAGGGACGTAATTGCTCTGGGCCAGTGGACGGAGGCAATGGTACCACATCGCTTGGATATGGATTCAGATGAGTAAATGCAAATGTATTTCCTCTGCTTTTTAAAGAATAATTTGCTCATATAATTAAGATTATCTGTATATAATTTTTTTATCTATGTTAATGAGGGCAATATGTGAATCGTAGTTGTAAATTCTTTTGAACTCGGTATTATCTCCCGTGGACCATATTCTGTGGAGAGTAGTCGAAAGGCAACAGTATGTATATGATAAGGACATAGCTTTTTTTAACCAACCTGAAACAGTAGGTAACAAGACAAAGGGACTGTAAGTGTCGACCTGTTGGGTTGGTAGCTAGGTCTGAGTAACTACTTTCCAGAGTTAGTGCTGCAGAAGTTCATCTAATTTAAACAGAGAAGGAAAACATAATTACAGGTGGGCCGTTAATCCAAATGCCTGAATAAATCAGTCTTCTGGATAAATCACCCCCTACCTATGATAAACTCGGACAAATGGTGGTCCAGTCACTTGTAAGAACTCTCTTCTTTAGGAAAGGCAAAAACAAGAAAAATGGGAAGTCAGAGAATAATTAACCTAGTTCTTTTCACAAGTAAAAGCTGAAAACGAGAACCCCTAAATTTACAGTTTGAAGGAAACCTTGTGAGCAGATTCAGTTACCGAAGACTAGATGTAAATCCTTTTGGCGTCGAGCATCACATTTCCATTAACAATGAACAAGCTGCAATAATTGTGCAATCGTAGCATACAATGAAAAATAGACATTTCCCTTTTCATAACACAGTGCATGCACCCAAGATTCTATTTCCATAAAGAAGAATTATAATTTGAACTCGCATGTCAATCATGGATACCGAACACGTAGCAACTAACAGGTAGAAATAGTCACAGTTTAACGCAGAACTTTATTTTATAGCAAAACACCAGTTAAACCATAGCTGTAATAAAAACAAGATAGAGGAATATTTATAAACCCCAAATTAAATTCCTGGTCATTCATTCAAGAGGGCATAGGGGTTGAAAACCATGGCCAAACTGTCTTAAAAATATACATTTGTTTAACAACAGGACTCTGTCTAAACATGTAGAAAATTCTTGCGGCCAAAGGCTAGCATAAGAAAGATTAACCGGCAGATAGCCATGCCATGTTTACATTTAACATTTCTCCTTTAAAATGACTCAACTTCCTGAAAACATGTTAACTAAACTACAGGTCCTTAAACCTAGCTGATTCCATCTACCATTGCAAAGACAAAACAGATGTTCCAGTTTTGGCAGAGAGCCATGGAACCCCAAGTACATCAACGGTTGGGTACCTGTGATCGAGGCGAGTGTAAGAACTCCATCGTAACTAGAACCATGAGAAACCCTTGACGAGAAAGGGGCTGGAATTATTACCTGAGCGAAACCAAGAACATGTTATGGAAGTGATAGGGTTTGCATCACCTTTGTGGTTACAATAAACAATGACAAACGAAGAGAAACCTCACCTGTAGATTTCTGAACAGAGTAGAACCCAGGGTTAGAGAAGTTCCTGTCGGCCATAAAACAAATTATGCATTGAATTAAGAAAACTGACACATATTGGCAAATCAACAAGAAAAGAACAGGTGATTAACCGAGATAAACCGGAATGGTTCGACAATTTTAAACAAGTTATGCAACAGTTAGAAGAAACTGGAGACAGTCTTAATACCCTACAGAGCATGAGTATAACTCTTAAATTAAATGGAGAAAACGTGGAAGAGTGGAAGCAATTGGTGAAACCACCAGTGAATACCTGGGAAACGTTGAAGAATATGGCTGTTGGGAGGCATTTCGCCACTGTCCGCCATGATTTCGACGAGGTCCGCGTAAACCCTAGCAGAGAGCTCCTCTGGAGCCCTCCGACGGAAGAACACAATGAGCGAAAAATCCGTTATTACCAAAGGACATTATCGATCCCGAGATTATTACCACCGTCGGATAGTAAAACCAATCAACGCTGTGTAGTGGGCCACGTGTCTGCTGATTAAAGCCATACGGGGCACCTTGGCTAAATAGATCACCGAGACCGAATGTATAATGACAATTGTGTTAACATTAAAACCATGGGGGTGGCAGAAAGTACTTAGGGATTACATCGGTAATAATGTCGACTATAATATAAAGTGCCAACCATAATGAATTTCGGATAGGTATTATTACAAAGTGTTAAATGATTGTGATCTCTTATGTGCGAATGAATAATTAGCATAACAGTTGTCTTATTTGGGTGAAGCAATGGTACTTACAGGACCTGCAGTAAGTGATAATAGTGTCAGAAAACTAAGGTTTGAAATATCATACGGTGAATTTATATATATATTTTTTATGTGAGTAAATTTGTGGTTGAGTGCTTGTTACAAGTGGTATCAAAGCAGCGTTACAACGCTGGGCCCTATTGGGTCAACTAACGTTACAAATTGAATGATTTCGTGCAGAGTCAGATAATTAAATGGAACGACAACCAAGATGGACACCTTCACAACAGCAACAGCGAAATTTCGGAGAGATTCAACCTCCACCCAAAGGAAACCCCGAAATGTGGGTTCAGCTGGGAATAGAGCAGCATCAGCGATCTAACAGACTGATTGAAGAACAGCAACATCAGACCCGCATTTTGTTACACACAGTACAATAGTTACAGGAAGAGATGGAAAGAGTACGCAAGGAGAATGCAAGGATGATGCAGGAGCAGGAGAGGATCCTAAAGAGCCTCTCCGATAAACAAAATCAAAGGATTGAAAAGCCCAGTGCTGATAGAGAATTCCAAGACAGAAACCAACAGCAATCAGAGGAACAAGATATAGGCCGAAGAGAAAGAAGTGTGTCACAGCGAAGTCATCCAAACCGAAATTTTAATGAGGCTGAGTCTGAAAATGAAACTGAACGAAAGGCAAACAAAAAGCAGAAGGTGAAGTTGCACGGAGAATTCAGGAAGATAAAGCCACCTACGTTCGATGGCGAAAAGGAGGAAGTGGCAGAAGCATGGTTGATTAATATGAACAAATACTTTCAGGTGTATGATTATGACAGTGGTCTTAAGGCACGGTTAGCCATCTACCAGCTGAAGGATAAAGCTACCCTATGGTGGGAAGAAGTGAAGAATGTGCGGGGAATAGAAGATCAGGATGTGACATGGGATAAGTTCCAACAGTACTTCAAAGACAAGTACTTGACTGAGCGTTTTTATGATGAAAAAGCTCAAGAATTTCATGATTTAAGGCTAGGACAATTGACCATGGACGAGTTCATCACTAAGTTTACATCATTACTGCGCTATGTACCGTACTTAAGAGATGAGAAGGCCAAGGTCCAGAGGTTTCTGAGCAGTTTACCCGCCCATATGAAGGAGCGTATCGAGTTTGTTAATCCTAAGACAATGGATGAGGCCATCAGGAAAGCAAGGCTGTGTTATCAGCAAGCGAAAAACAAAGTGGACCAAGGTAAAGGGTGGCAATCAAAGAAAGAAAATAGAAACAGTGCTGGTTTCAAAAGGGGCAAAACCAGTAACTTCAGAAGCTCAGCCAAGAGTTCAGTTAATAAGCAATTCAGTAGGAACCATCATAGGATTAGATGGCCGGGGGAAGACAAGACGGTGGAAGCTTCAAATAAACCTGAGCAACTTCACAACCAGAGGTCACCTCTGCAGTGTTGGGGTTGTGGGGCAGCACACTACTATCGAGATTGCCCACAGCGGGGTAAAGCCGAAGTAGTAACCAATTTGCAGGAGGCCTCTACTGTGGGAGATATTGCCAGAAGCATACCCAGAATTAACGCAGCATTGGAGGACCGGCAAGCTGACTTTCAACCCACCATGATAGAGCTGGAAGGTAAATTGTCATCCCAAACTGTTTCTGTTTTGGTAGATCCAGGTGCAAGTCTAAGTTATATAAGTCCTAAATTAGTGGAAATCTGTAAACTGTCAAGTCAAAAATTTAAAAAGAGCTGGTTGGTTCAGTTAGCTACAGGAGCTAAAAGAAGAGTTAGTGCCAAAATATCAGATTATGCATTGCAAATCGGTGGACAACAGTTAATGGTAGATTTAAATATTCTGCCTTTGGGATCCTATGACGTATTGTTGGGTATGGATTGGTTAGAGAAACACTGGACTCTCATCGACTGCAAGGAAAAGATAGTCTACTACAGAGATCATAATGGTAATCGCCAAGAAATTCAGGGCATAAAGAAGCCTGTACGTCTGCGTCCAATTACCTCTTCCCAAATGGAAAAATGCATGAGAAAGGGATGCCAACTGTACGCCATACAAGTTGGACTATCTGAGTCTAAGGATAAAGCAGTTGTATTAGAAAATATACCTGTAGTACAGAAATTTAAGGACGAATTTCCGGAAGAAATGCCAGGATTACCACCTAAAATAGATGTTGATTTCACGATAGAGCTGCTACCAGGAGCTTCGCCCATTTCGCGAACTCCCTACCGTATGAGTGTGCCAGAATTGACTGAGCTAAAAATGCAGCTTCATGAATTATTAGATAAGGGGTATATATGACCCAGTGTGTCACCTTGGGGAGCACCTATGCTATTTGTTAGGAAAAAGGATGGAACCATGCGCATGTGCATGGATTACCGACAGTTAAATAAGCTGACAGTTAAGAACAGGTATCCCCTACCCCGTATTGATGACTTGTTTGACCAAGTAAAGGGAGCTACTGTGTTCTCAAAAATTGATTTGCGGTCCGGATACCACCAGATCAGAATTAAGGATGAAGATATACACAAAACTGCTTTTCGCACCAGGTATGGCCACTATGAATTCGTGGTATTACCTTTTGGGCTAACTAATGCACCAGCCACTTTTATGAGACTGATGCATAGTATTTTCCACCCTTATTTGGATAACTTCGTGTTAATTTTCATTGATGATATACTTATTTATTCTAAGGATGTGGAAGAACATGAAAAGCATCTGCGTATGGTACTGGAGATGCTAAGGAAACATCAGTTGTATGCAAAATTCAGTAAATGTGATTTCTTCAAAGAAGAAATACAATATCTTGGACATGTAATATCGAAAAAGGGTGTTGCGGTAGACCCGGAGAAAATTAAAACTATCATGGAATGGAAGGTGCCACAGAATGTGGCAGATATACGATCGTTTATGGGCCTCGCTGGCTACTACCGACGATTTATAAAAGGGTTTTCGAAGATAGCTTTTCCCATTACTTCTTTACAAAGAAAAGGGAAAATCTTTAAATGGACAAAAGAATGTCAGGAGAGCTTTGAAAGATTGAAGCAGTTATTGACGACAGCGCCTGTGTTAAGTGTAGCAGATCCGGATAAGGAATTTGAGGTTTGTATAGATGCATGCAAGGAAGGAGTTGGGGCTGTATTATCGCAAGAAGGGAAGGTAATTGCATATGAATCCCGCAAGCTAAAAGATCATGAGCAGCGATATTCAGCTTATGATTTAGAGCTGACTGCAGTTGTGCATGCTCTCCGAGTATGGAGACACTACTTACTTGGGAAGAGGTTTGTGTTGAAGACTGATCATAGTAGTCTAACCAGCTATTTTAAACAAGATGACTTAAATTCCTGGCAAGCGAGATGGAACGCTTTGTTAAGCGAATTTGATATTGATCTACAGCACGTGAAGGGAAAAGAGAACAAAGTTGCGGATGCATTAAGCAGGAAATTGCATAACCTTTATGAGTTATATGTTAACCAAATTGAAACCAGATTTTTGGAACAAATCAAAAAAGAAGCAGACAAGGATCCTGAGTATAAATACTTGTGGCAGCAGACACAAGAATCTGAAGGACAAGGTGGACAAGGGGATTATGAGATTAACCAGGACGGGTTGTTGGTCTTCAAGAAAAGGATAGTCATTCCAAACAGAGTGGAATTAAAAACTAAGTTGCTGGACGAATATCACAGAAGCAATTATGCAGGGCACCCAGGATATCAAAAGATGCTCACAACTATAAGAAAGGACTACTGTTGGCCAGGCATGAGGAAGGATATAGCAAGCTATCTAACCAACTTTTTAGAGTGCCAGCAAGTGAAAATAGAGCATCGGCACCCAGCCGGCTTAATGCAGCCTATACCCATTCCCGAATGGAAATGGGAGGTGATCTCATTGGATTTTATCACCGGGTTACCAAAATCAAAACGAGGTAATGATTCCATAATGGTAGTTGTGGATAGACTAAGTAAGTCGGCACATTTCATACCTGTCCAATCCACCTATAAGACAGTACAGATAGCAGATTTATTTATGCGTGAAATCTTCAGACTGCATGGCATTCCTAAGACCGTTATCTCAGACAAAGATGTAAAATTTACATCAGCTTTTTGGAAAGCTCTGTTTACAGGATTAGGAACGCAAGTACATTTTAGTACTGCATACCACCCGCAAACAGATGGTCAGACCGAGCGAGTGAATCAAGTATTGGAAGACATGCTGAGAATGTATGTCATGCAGCAACCAGTTAAATGGGAGGAGTACATACACCTGATAGAGTTTTCCTACAACAATGGTTACCAAGAATCGTTAAAGATGAGTCCATTTGAGGCACTATATGGGCGGCAGTGCAGAACTCCCATTAATTGGAGCAGCCCCGAGAATAGACTCATGCTAGGACCAGACAGGCTAGCAGAAATGGAAGCAGAGGTGAAGAAAATTCGACAGAATTTGAAAGTAGCACAGGACAGGCAGAAGGTGTACGCAGACAAAATAAGGTCATACCGTGAGTATGAGGTTGGCGATCATGTGTATGTTAGGATTAAGCCAAAGAAGAGTACACTAAGATGGGCCTCTTGTGCAAAATTAGCACCTCGATTTTGTGGTCCTTTTCAGATATTGGAAAGAGTAGGACCAGTAGCGTATCGCTTAGCCCTTCCTAGCCATATTCGGGTGCATAACATTTTTCATGTATCATTATTAAAACGATATGTTCATGATCCAAGACACATAATCCATTAGCAAAACATTCAGGTAGAGGGTAAGCATAATGGTTCAAATAATAACATGATGATAAAGACTTATTGATTAATCTAAGTTTATTGTGTGCAGGTAGAACCGGACGGAGAATTTCTGGTCGAGCCCCACAGTATAATAGACCGGAGGGAAATCATGCTCCGGAAATGAGCCATCGCCCAGGTTAAAGTGCAATGGAAGCACTTTGGACCAGAGGAGGCTACCTGGGAAGATGAGAGTTTTGTCCGTGAAGCTTATCCTGAACTTTTTTTTGAGCTAGAATAAGAACACCAGGGACGGTGTTCTCTCCCAGAGGGGGAAAACTGTAACCACCATATTAGCCGCTGACTAATGGTTACGCTTTATTGATTAAGGATGAATTAATTAAAATATCTGAACAAAACTATTTTTGATTTTTGAATAAAAGATTTAACTTGTGAAATTTACTTATGAGTAAAAGTTGATGGTAAAAGTAAATCTGGAGTCATTTGAACAGAAAAATAGTTTCTACAGTTACCTAAGGAAACTCTAGAATAAAGAGGGAATTCCAAATAAAGTTGGGGGTTCGGTGAGAAAAGAAAAGAAGGGACTCTGTTAAAACTAGAAGGATATTCCAGAACAGTTTAACCTCTGGGTTGGAGAATTGGACCGGACTATCCCGAGTTCTCCCCAGAAATTCTGTTTTTCATTGGAGTCGGAGAGTTGGACCGGACTGTCCTGAGAACTCTCCTCCACAGTTTCCTGTTCAACAAGACCCAGGCTAGAAGCTCGGGGGAGAACTGTGGACGTAATCGCCCGCCTGTGGGACTATGTAACGAGTGCAATGAATTACTTGGATACTTGATTCGTATGAGTAAATGCAAATCTAATTCTCTTTGTTTCCTTGTTAGCTAATTTTCCGTTATAGCTAATATTATATGTATTTAATTAAGTTTATCTTTTTCAATGCTACACATGTAACCGTAGTTGTAAATTCTTTTGAACTCTCGCATTCCTGTAAAACATATTCGTGAGAGTAGTTGAAAGGCAAATAATATGTATATGATAAGGACATAGTCTACTTCTAACCAACTCAACAAGAGGGTAACAAGACAAGGGGTCAAGTGTCGCACTGCTTGGATTGGTAGCTAGGTCCGAGTAACTACTATCCGGAGATAATGCTGCAATAGTTCAACTAATTTAAACAGAGGAGGAAAAACATAATTACAGGTGGGCCGTTAATCCAAATGCCTGAATAAATCAGTCTTCTGGATAAATCGCCCCCTTCCTATGATAAACTCGGACAAATGGTGGTCCGGTCACCTGTAAGAATTCTTCTTAGGAAAGGTAAAAGCAATAAACTAGGGAAAATAGGAAATGAATAACCTAGTTCTTTTCACAAGAAAAAGCTGACAACGAGAACTTCTAAATTACAGTTTTGAAGAAACCCTGCAAGCAGATACAATTACCGGACACTGAATGTAAACCTTTCGGAGACGTGCTTCACATTACTATTAACAATAAACAAGCTGCAATGATTTGTGCATTCGTAGCATACAATGTAAAATAGACATTCCACATTTCATAACACAGTGCATGCACCCAAGATTCTATTGCCATAAAGAAGAATTACAAATTGAACTCGCATTTCGATCATGGGTACCGAAATCATAGCAAATAACAGGTAGAAATAGTCACAATTTAATACAGAACATTTTTATAGCAAAACGCCAGTTAAACCATAGCTATAACGAAAAACAAGACAGAGGAACAGTTATAAACCCCAAGCGGTATAAATTAAATTCCTGATCATACATCCAAAAAGGGCACGGGGGTTAAAAACCACGGCCGGACTGTCTTAGAAATATACATTTGTTTTAACAATATGACTCTGTCTAAACAAATAGAAATTCTTGCGAACAAAGGCTAGCATAAGAAAGTTATCCGGCAGATAGCCGCGCCATGATTACATTAAACAATTTTCTTTAAAATAACTCAACTTCCTGAGACTGCTAACTAAGCTATAGGCCCTTAAAACCCTAGCCGTTCCATCAACCATTGCAAAAAAAACAATGTTCCAGTTGGCGGAGAGCCATGGAACCCCAAGTACATCAACGAATGGATACCTGTGATAGAAGCGAGAGTAAGAACTCCTCTGTAGCCAGAACCGTGAGAAACCCTTTACGAGAAAGGGGTTGGAGTTATTACCTGAACGGAACCAAAGATATGTTAGGGGAGTAAGGGTTTGCATCACCTTCGAGGTTACAAATGAAACAATGAAAACGAAGAGGAAACTTACCTGTAGATTTCCAAACGGAGTAGAACCCATGATTAGAGAAGCTCCTGTCGGCATTAGAACAAGTTATGCAATGAATTAAGAAAAAACTGACACCAGTTTGGCAAATCAACAAGAAAAGATTAGGCGATTAACTGAGATAGACTGGAATGGTTCGGCAATTTAAACAAGCTATGCAACAGTTAGAGGAAACTGGAGACAGTCTTAATTCCTTACAGACTATGAGTATAACTCTTAAATTAAAAAGGGAAAACGAGGAACAGTGGAAGCAGTTGGTGAAAACCACCAGTGAGTACCTGGAAAACGTTGAAGAATATGGTTGTTGGGAGTCATTTCGCCACCGACCGCCATGGTTTCGACGAGGTCCGCATAAACCCTAACAGAGAGCTCTGGAGCCATCCGGCGGAAGAACACAATGAATGAAAAATCAGTTATTACCAAAGGACATTATCGATCCCGAGATTATCACCACCGTCGGATTGTAAAACAAATCAACGTTGTGTAGTAAGCCACGTGTCTGCTGATTAAACCCAGACTGGGCGCCATGGTTAAATGGATCACCGAGACCAAATGCGTAATGACAAATGTGTTAACGTTAAATGTTGGGTGTGTCAGAAGGTACTTAGGTTTACATCTGCAATAATGCCAACTATAATATAAAGTGCCAACCATAATGATATCCTACTAGGTGTTATTACAAAAGTGTTAAATGATTGTGATCTGTTTATGTGTGAGTGAACAATTAACCTGACATTTGTTTTATATGGGTGAAACATTTGTACTTACAGGACCTGCAGTAAATGATATTAATGTCAGAAATCTAAGGTTAGGAATAACAATCGGTTAATTTATAATTTTTTTTTTATAGTGAGTAAATTTGTGGTTGGGTTCTTGTTACAATAAAATAATATAGACATAATAAGATGTACAAAGTCGGAAGGTAGATAGTAAAATCTTGCGCTGGATAATAAAAAAACTACTGCAAAAAAAGAGAAAGAATGCTTCGTTTTATGGTGGAGAGGTGGTTCTCAACGTTGGATAAGCACAGAGCGGAACTTGTCTTGGAATCGTCACTCCAACGCTTCCGTCATATCCAGCTGGGACGGATCACCTTCAACTCTCCAATGGAAAGTGTGCACCAACTGAGCGAGTGCAAGCTCAATAGTGGGAATTGCCAATGAAGCCCCAGGGCATCCTCTCCTGCCTGCCCCAAACGGTATCATGCTGAAGTCTGACTGCTCTGTTAAATTGATATGTTCTTCTTCCATGAATCTCTCCGGCTTGAATTTGGAAGCATCTGGTCCCCACACATTGGGATCCCTTCCTATAGCCCACAAGCTTACCATCACCATTGTTTTCTTCGGTACGTAATATCCTCCTACGGTCACGGCCTCTACAGATTCGTGAGGAATCGATAGCGGCGCCGGTGGGTACAATCGAAGAGTCTCTTTGACCACACAGTGAAGGTATTTCATGGTTTCCAGATTGGACTCCATTACTTTACCATGTTGACCAACGACCGATTCGATTTCTTGCTGTAATTTCTTCATTATATTGGGATGCCTGAGCAGCTCACTCATTCCCCATTCTAATATAATTGATGTCGTGTCCACGCCAGCCCCGAACATGTCCTGCACAAATACAAATCCAATTACTTGAAAATGATGATTTACCAAAATTTAAGAACGAGGATCATGTATAATATATATTCAATGGAAAAAACCCAAGGAACATACAAGCACGACAGCCTTGATGGTTTCCCGTGTGATTTTGCTGTTGGTCTCAGCCATATGGAGCAGCACATCAACGAAGTCTTGAAGATGAGGCTCTGCATCTGCCTCTTTCTGGCCATTGGAGGAAACATGAACATGGTCGTCTATTATTTTCTCCGCAAATTCATTAAATGTTTTATCAATTTTCTTCATGCGCCGCTTGATACCTTGCAAATCCAGCCAATCCAACGATGGAATGAAGTCGCCAATGTTGAACTCTCCCACGGTCACTGCCATCTCTATCAACAGCTCTTTAAACCCTTTGAATTCACCACCCAAATCGTCGTCAGAAAATTTCCTCTTCACCAGCATTCGCCAAACAATATTGGAGGTGAGCGTAGAGATGGCCTTGCTCACATTCACGCCAATACTTCCCTTCTCACTTTCCCCCCAAATTGAACGGATCATAGTAGACACCTCTTCCCCTCGCACACTCTTGAAGGACTCGATTCTTTTGGCAGTGAACAGTTCTAACACACATATTCTTCTCATTTGCCTCCAGTGATCTCCATACGGAGCAAGGATCACATCTTCAAAGTTGAAAAACATTAATCTCCCAGCGGCTCTTAGAGGTCTGCTGGCAAAGATCAAATCATGAGTTTTGAGAAAATGTTTGGCCATCTCAGAAGAAGAAACTACGACTGTAGGGACTGAGCCCAAGCGGAGAAACAAAATCGGACCATATTTGTCAGCAAGGCCTTTAAAATAGCGATGAGCGGGGAGTCTCAGTTGGTGGAGGTTTCCAATGATGGGCCATGCATAGGGTCCTGGGGGAAATCTGACACTATTCCTTCTCTTATGCAATAAGCATATGAAGAGGAACGAGAAGAAGCTACAAAGAATAGCTGCTGTGGCAGACCCCCTACCAAATACAGTTAATGTTACAGGCAGAGAGACAGATGGGAGCAAATTATGAAAAGCCATATTGCAATACTATTGCACTCTATGGTTGGAAAGGACACGAATCTGCTATATATAGCATTCACACAACCTCAGATTATCCGGATAAAATAATAAAATATCGTCAACTATGACCTGGAAACTACGGGATCGCAAATTCCGTATCAGATTTCATTTAGAATATCAGTTGATATTTTCGACGGGATAAAAGATTTGATATTGTAGATTTGACATTCTAGATATGATATAGATATTTATTTATTTACTGTGTTGTAAAATTGCATTATTGGAATAATATATGAAGTGTTATTTTATGATGTAAAGAAGATGTGAAAATTGATGTGTGATTTGTATTTTTTTAGTAATTTTGTATTTAATGGTATGTATTTAGGTTCAATTAAGGATTATTATATCTTTTTTGTTAAAGATAATTAAGCATGTTAGTGAGGATGAGACAATACCTTTTAATATGTAGAATTGATTGCTCTTATTTTTCTTCATCTTTATGCAAATGGATTAAGAGACTATGATTGTTGTGACATCTACTACTTATGGGTGAGTAGTCATGATCTATAACCTTTTTCTTTTTTTTATCTTTATGGAAATGAATTAAGAGGCTAAGATTGTTGTGACATCTACTACTTATAGGTGAGTAGTCCTCATCTATGACTTATTGTGGATATTATCTCTAGTACCTTCGTCTTTCATTGTATGCATTTAGGTTCAATTATGAATTATTACGTCTTTTTTGTCAAGGATAATTAAGCATGTTAGTGAGGATGAGACAATATCTTTTAATATGTAGAATTGATTGCTCTTCTTCTTCTTGTTCTTTATGTAAATGGATTAAGAGACTAAGATTGTCGTGACATCTACTACTTATGGGTGAGTAGTGATGATCTATAACCTATTTTTATTGATATTTATGCAAATGGAATAAGAGGCTAAGATTGTTGTGACATCTATTACCTAGTGAGTAGTATTGTGGATATTATCTCTAGTACTTTGTCTTTCATGGTATGCATTTAGGTTCAATTAGGAAATATTATTTCTTTTTTGTTAAAGAGAATTAAGCATGTTAGTGAGGATGAGAAAATATCTTTTAATATGTAGAATTGTTTACTCTTGCTCTTCTTGATCTTTATGCAAATGGATTAAGAGACTAATATTGTTGTGACATCTACTACTCATGGGTGGATATTCCAATGAACAACTCATCACATTAGATTTATGAAAATAAATTGAAATATATATTATAAAAATATAGTTTCTTTTAGATTCTAAATTTATTATTATAGTTTCGGGACTTCTTTTAGATTCTAGATTTATTATTAAAGTTTTCCTCCATGCTAATCCTAAAATGTTTCAAATCCTAATCCTACAAATTAGTTCTCACCCATTAAACTACTCATTTAATTGGTTCCTTCAAATTTTTTATTATGAAAGCATCAATATGAATGTAAAACTCTACAGTGATCCAATCTAAACAATTCCTTAATTGCAATGAGAAATGTTTTTATAAAGTTATTCTAATGACTATTGGTTATGGAGTTATATTCAAAATAAATGTGTGTTATGGAAAGAATGCTACAGTTGTTAACTCTTTATTGTTCAACAATGCACATGTTGCTAAATATGTGGGAGACACCAAAAAGGTAAGTAGTTATGTGAAAGTATATTTTTCATAACAACTATATACAAATAGTTCTAACAATGAGTAAATATTATGTGAAAAAATAACTCCATTAAAATGTTCATTCAATAAAATATTTCTATTATAATGTTTCACATAATTTAATCCTAATTTTTTATAATATATCACGTAAAATATTTTAAGAATTAATATATAATAACCCATATCAATAAACTTTTCCATTTTTTCGTAGTACCATGATCTAGAACATTAATTTAACTATAGATCTATATAATTTAACATGTAAAAAATTTTAATAGTTAACATATATAAACAAACATTAGTAAACCTATCCATTTTTTAAGATTTTTCATTTTACCACCTTTATTCATACATTTTCTATATTCTCTACAATGGAGGCCAATGTGTGCCACAAATTTCACAATTCATTGCAACAGGAATCATTTTTCACATATAATTTATTGCTTCATTAGAATGGGGTAGAACTTTGCCTAGTTTTATTGTGTTGAGCGTGGATGAGGTTGTTTACACAATATTTAACATTATTATGTTATTATGTATATTTTTTTCACGGTTAAAGATAATTCCAAGTTTTAGTTTTTATTGGAATTTTTTAGTATTAAGAAATTAAGTCTTATCTTTCAAGCCATTTTTTATTTTTAATAATTTAATGAAGACTTATATAAATTATATAATTCAATTAATGATGACTATTATTTACTGTTGATAATTTATAAAATCTTTTGTGTCACAAATCTATGGCCTCCTATAGTTATAAGGCACCTTGTTGTTTCACCATGATCCCTCGACCATGTGGCACCAACTTGCTTCACAATTTCCTAGCATAAAAAATTGTTAATTCACCCAAACTATGTCTTACAATATATTACATGTTTCAATCTCTATATTATATTAAAGTGTTGAATTTCATCAAACGTAGAGTAATAATAATATTGTCACTTAATTTGGTGTTGAAGTACCACAGTTCTCTACACAGATATTTTCAGCAGGAAATTATGGAGTTCCTTGACATCTCCTCGCTTGGTGCAACAAAACGGTATGATGTCAAGATTGAGAAGAAGTTATAATAGAAGAAGTGAGACTTTGGATCTATGAATCAAAAGCAAGGGAAAGGTGCCTCCAAACCGCAGAACAAAGGACAAAGCTAAGGCGGGGTGATCCAGGACAACCCACCAAAGTCTCAATAAAAGAACAATGTCACGAAGCAAAACAAGGACACTAGAAAATGGTGTGAGTTCCATAAGAGCTAAACTCACAACACAAATGAGTGTCGAGCCAAGCAGCCAATGGTGGATGATCTGAACATTTCTGAATCGTATGCATGATCACACTCTGAATTAGAAACCGAAAAGGGGAATGACAAAGGGAAGCATATTAGAGCACAATGACACCGTTTTCACCACGAAGATCTAGAGGAGGGGGTGTGCCTCTCCCATTACCAGATGTGATTAAAGGGTTCCACGTTGCAGTTCATTGTCAACAACGGCAGCCAAAATAACATCATTTCAGTAGAGATAGTGAAGTGGCTAGGCTTACCTACCAAAGAAAACCCATAGCTCTACACCATTGGGTGGATTCACCAAGGACAGGATTTCCACATCAGCTAGTAGTGTCGCCTTCCCTATAGCATCAAACCCTACACGGATGAGGTATTATGTGACATTTATCCTCTTGATATTTGTTATGTATTATTAGGCCAACCATGATTGTGCAATAGGCATGTTGTGTGTGATTCCATGCCTCACATTGTTATTGTTACTTTGGATAACAAGTTTTACAGGATACTGAAGTTAGCACCTCCTACCGCCATCTCTTTGGTTACTGCAAAACAATGCAGTAAGCTCATTTCCAAAATAGGGAAATTTGTTTTCCTAATGATCCACCATCAGGACAAGAAGAATATTGTGGCCACAACCTCTAGACAGGGCTCTACCGCAAAAAAAAAATTGATGGAAAAATTCATTCAGGAGCACAGGGACATCTTCAGCTCACCTGCAGGGTTGGATCTGCACTGTCAAGTCAAGCACTCCATCGATCTGACCCCAGGTGCATCACTTCCTAATGGACCAATCTATCTGTGCTCTGTTCTGGAGAATGACGAAATCAAGAGGTATATTCAGGAGCTACTGCAAAAGGTCACATCCATCCTAGTTCATCGCCTTGTGAGAACCTGATCATGTTGGTGCAAAAGAAGGATGGGACTTGGAGACTCTATATCGACTATCGGGCATTGAAAAAGATCACTTTATGGAATAGGTACCCAATCCCATGGATTGATGACCTTTTGGACCAAATCAAAAGGGAAAATACTTCAGGTAGATTGAATTGAGGTCTAAATATCACAAGGTACTAATTGAACACTTTAATTTCTGGAAGACTACCTTCAAATCCAAGGAGGGCCTTTTCGAATGGTTGGTCATGCCTCTCGGGTTGATGAATGCTCCCGCAAAATTCATGAGGCTGATGGATGACACCTTGCAGCCATTCAATAACTAATTTTTGGTGTTTTACTTTGATGACATCTTGATATTCAACCGAACCTAGGAAGAGCACCTCCACCACATCCTACAAGTCCTCCAAACAATGCGGTAACACAAGTTGTGTGCCAATTTGGAGAAGTGCACTTTTGGCAGTACCCGAGTTCAGTATCTTGGTTACATTATTGATGAGAAGGGGGTGCATGTGGATCCACTGAAGATCCACGTCATTCAAGATTGGCCAACCCCAACCACTCTAACAGAGCTTCGTAGCTTTTTGGTTCTTACAAATTTATACAACAGGTTCATGTTGGGATTCTCAAGGGAGGAGTGAAAGAAAAATTATTTTGGTGTAAATCTCAATAGAAGGTGTTCGTAGAGTTGAAACATCGCATCTCCTCTGCACCAGTGCTCACATTACCAGACTTGCAACAACCATTTGAGATTGAGACAAATGCGTCTGGCTATGATATTAGGGAAGTTCTTACTCAACAGGCACTTTTGGTGGCATATCACAGTGAGACACTTTCCGACATAGTCCAGAAATATCCCGCATATTACAAAGAGATTTATTCTATTATGCAGGTTTTCCGACCATTGAAGCATTACATTTTTGGGAATGAAACAATCATCCACACAGACCACTGCCCCTGCAATTCATATAGACACAAGGGAAGTTAGAGAACGATAACCATTGGAAGTGGTCCACATACCTGCAAAAGTTTCATTTTAACATCAAGTATAAGAAGGGAAACATCAATAATGTTGTAAACTACCTCAACCAACCTTCGATCATTGCGCTAGACACCATGCTCAACTCTTGTGGGAACAGGACTTTCGACTAGCCGCTTCTCTATAAAAGCGATCCAGAATTCAGCCACACATACAAGATGCTCTTGAAGGGTAAGCAAGTTAAAAATTTTCACCACCAAGATGAACTACTCTGACACCTGGGACACCTTTGTGCTCCTTCAAGTGAGCATTCCAAGATGGGTTTTGAGGCGCATTACAATCGGGTCGCTAGGAATTTCAAGGTCGAGAAAAAAATGGCAGTACTGTAGAATTATTTCTATTGGTTGAACCTCGAACATGATGTCAGGAAGTATATCATATCTGGCACTACCTACACAATTTCCGAATAGATCATCAAGAAGCAAGGCCTCTATACATTGTTACCTACCCCTAGTTGACATTGGGAATCTATCTCAATGGATTACATGTCGAGCCTTCCTTCAACTAAGCATGGAAACTACTGTGTTTTTGTGGTATTTGACATATTCTTGAAGATGGCCATTGTGGCGGTCTGCAAGAAGAATATCACAGTAGAAGCCACTACTAAATTCTTCTTTGAAAGAGTGTGGGTACACTTTGGGATACCAGATTCTATCATCTCACATCTCAATAACAAGTTCCTCCATAAAATTTGGTCTAGCCTTCAGTCGGTGTTGGACACCAAGCTCACCAGGTCCACAACTTTCCATCCCCAAACGAATGGATAGATAGAGGTCATCAACATGATGATCGTACAAATTATTTGCATGTAAAACTCAAAGCATCCGTGCACATGGGATGAGAGCCTCCCCTATGTACAACATAGATATAACCGAGCCCACCATACCTCAACTAGCTACAACCCCTTTGAGGTGGGCTTGAGATTCCATCCACTATGTCCCATTGACGTAGGCATGCCATTTACAGGTACTCAAGAAGATTCGACTCATGTCCAGTCTGAAGATGACAATGGGAATAACTTCATTGAGTGCATTCAACATATTCAGCAACAAGTTGAGGACATATTGGACAGAGCCAATTCTAAGTACAAGCAATGACATGATAAGCATCAGGTACCAGACAAGTTATAAGTGGGAAAAAAAGTGTGGCTACATTTTCCGAAGAAGAACCTTGCTGAATCCCACCACAAGCTTCACCCACTCTGATATGGGCCATACACCATCACCAAGACTGTAGTGGACAATTCCTTCGAGCTCAGTATTCCACCATTCCTTGGTCTGCACCGAGTGTTCAATGTGGACCACCTTCGACCATACTTTCCACCTCTAGTGGACACATATGACGTGGAAGAACAACTCCCACCAACAAATTTAAACCCACAATGCATGGAACAAGCCACAAATGATTGGATCATGGACACACAGATCAAGAACACTCGCTAGTAGAGGATCCAGCTATATCTACTTGTTAAAGTAGGCCAAATCCTCCACTAGGGCAAGTGATTCACCAGGGACCAGGTTCAATAGAAATTTTCTCACCTCCTAAAGGCTCTACACATTATGGGGACTATTTCTTCTTGAGGGGGGAGGAACGATCCGGGTGGATATTGGTTTCCACCCACCTATTCCACCTAGATCTCTTGTCATTTTCATCAATTTCTTTTTTTATAACAACATTTAGTATTTTTAGAATTTTTTCGATTCCTAAACTTCCAAAGATATTTTGACCGCCTAAACAATGTTTTTTAGGTCTGAAGCAAGTCCTTTTCCATAGGCAGTGACATATGGAAAAAAATTTAGTACTCAGAGAGATATTTCCAATGATATATTGTATGCGCCAAACAGAGATAATATGACCAAGTTACAACTCTAGTAAGTTGGCTGCCAAAATAACCCCAACGAGGCCCACAAACTCTTGGCCTTTCATCTCCTGTGGTTAAGTTTTTGGTTTTTCAGGGTATTCCTATGTTTAGCAATAATAAATAGGCCCTTGAGCCTCATTGTAACACAATTCAGAGGCATGTAGCCACCACATATCTTCTCAGATATAAGCTACCAATGCCCTAGCTAGTTTATTTCCATTTTGTCTGTAAACATATTTCAGTTATTTGATATTAACGAAATGAAGTGTTATTTCCATCACATCTATGTGTTTATGTGTATTTCAATATTTTATTGCATTCCTACATAACTCCGTACCATCATCTCAACCGAGTTCTCCATATCAACATCATCAATCTCATGTTAACCCTTTACCTTCTTCACCCAATATTGCTTCCTCCCTTTCTTCTTCTTCGCTTGGTAAAACCCTTGATGCTAGTAACCAAGTGGTTAAGAAGAAGAAAACGAAGAAGAAGAAGACGCAATATAGGAAAGAAGTTAGCCAACCAACCATGGTTGTAAGTACTGGTAATGTTGAGAGACCCTCCAACATGCATCGTAATCCCAAATACCCTTGCAATATTTGTAAGGGTGATCACCTACTTATTGCTTGCCATGGTATTCCAAAGGTGGTAGAAGTGTGGTCTAAATATTCTTATCAACTTATTGTTGATACATCAACTAGTGATTATTAGGTTCTAGGGAAAAGGGTAAAGTTAGGTCTCCTTGTAGTCTATGCAAAGGGAGTCATAAATCTCACGTTTTCTGTCACATGGATGAAGCCTCAAAATTGTTGGAAAACCTTACTGTTCCACAACAACAGCATCCAAATGGTTACCATAATCTTTTTCCCCACCTACTATTACTTGAATAAGTGTTTGATCTAATTCTAATTACATTCAATCCCACTCGTCCATTAGAAAGTGAAACACATATTAATAAGGTTGATGATCCATAGGTTTATCAAGTGATCAAAATGATTCCATCTTTGGTTGATACCACTCAGGTTATTCTTGTTACTTTTGATTCTTCTACACAAGGGGGAATTTCACTTGTTTCCATGGAAACCCCTCCAATTACTGAGGTCATTTCCTTTTATTGGAGTAGATTGAAAGAACCGCATATTCCTTCTTCCACACCTTTCCAAATCATTATGAAGGCTCATGGTAAGAATGTGTGTCACAAAAATGTAGATGAATGTTCTTTTTTTAGTATTTTATCCTCAACTAGTTGGAAAGATTTTGGGTTCCCCTTAGCTTGTGCCTATTACAGAGAATCTGCTAGATTTTAATAGAACCATAAATGAACCTTTAGGCATCCTTCCTAATTTACCTATTACTATGGAAAGGAAAAAATATATGTATTGATATTATGGTATTCCGAAGCCCCTTGCATTTCAATTTTCTTCTTGGGCGAGACTATTTCTATACCATGAAAGTTATCGTGTCCACACTCTTTCGAGTGATGTATTTCCGTAATAATGGAACATTGTGACTACTGATAAACTCTCATTTTTTTATCTTGATCTGACTACCAATCATCCAAAAGCACTGAATTTTACTTATATGGAAGTGGTATCTACCCCACCATAGGTAAATTATTTGGTGACTAGTCACATGTTTTCAGTTACCGCTGTAAGAGAGCCTCTCACTGTTTTCTCAAATTATTTTGACTTAGGTCTAGTAAATAACATGGTGAGCACTATGGGAGTATTTGAACATGATTTTATTATCCCTATTGATTTCCTTGACATGTGTTTCTTCCAAAGAACTATTCTTCCTTCTGCTGAAGACCTCTTGGAAGCCATGATCGAGGTATGTCCCTTGACATGTGTTTCTTCTAGTTGGAAGCCATGATCAAGATTATCATGATGATGACTCTTTTACTGTGTCAACCGTGTTTAGAAATTAAAAATTACTTATGAGGATGGTTCTTTCTCTGTTTGAACCTCATAAAAATATGAAATCAGTCCTTATAAGGATAGTTCTTTCACTCTATCAACCTCCTTAAAAAATGAAAAAAATTCTTATGAGGATGACTCTTTTACTATTTCAACCTCGTAAAAAAATGAAACACATCCCCGAGGATAGTTATTTTATTGGGTGAACCTCGTTAAAAAATGAAACAAGTCCCTAAGAATTGTTCTTTTACTGTGTCAACCTCGTTAAAAAATGAACAATTCCCTATGGATGGTTCTTTTACTGTGTCAAACTAATTAAAAAATGAAAAAGGTCCCCAAGGATGGTCGTTTTACTATGTCAACCTTGTTAAAATGTGAATAGTTCCATGAGGATGGTTCTTCTACTATGTCAACCTCATTAAAAATAAAACAGGTCCCTATGAGCATATTTCCTTTTCTTGTGTCAAGCTCGCTAAAAAATGAAACAATGTTTCATGAGCATAGTTCTTTTCATGTGTCAATCTCGTTAAAAAATGAAACAAATCCTAACCTAATTGAGTCAACTCTTTCATATGATCTCATAAAAGAACCTTGTTTCCATCCACCTATTAATAACTAGTAGTCTAATTAGGTGAACAGAATGAAGCTTGGGGGTCACGTTCCTACTATTAAGTCATTATTGTTATTAAGTCATTATGCCGGGGGCATGAAAAACTATGTCAAGAATATTTTTCCGTTTTTTTATACTGTTCTATTAATTAATTAATTATTTGTTGAGTATTTTGGTGAATACGTATGGTGTGAATTTATGTTGTGTGTGTGCCAAGATAGAGAGAGTTATTCTACATGTTTATTATGTGGAGCTTACGATGTATGTGACTAGAGCAACCTGAAGTGTTTCAAGTGTTTGGAGATATGATATCTGTGGCATTTCTTGACAGAAGTGAAATCATTGTGAATTTTGGTGTATTGGAGAAGAGCAGAGTGTGGTGTTGCTTCTAGGAGAAAAGTGTGAAGCTTGCTTCTTTTCAGTGTTTCATCTATGGGAAGATTCTATTAGTATTCAGTAATATTAATAGCCATGAGGAAGGCATGATAAAGGATATCGTTGCCAATTTATTGGCTATGGAGAAATCACAGCAAAAGAAAAACGACATAGCATGGTAGAGTCATTTGTCTGATAGTTGAAGGAATTCGATGGTGGAGTTCTCATAAAATCGTATCTTAGCTGAGTGTTCTTGCGGTGTTCATGTTGCATCTTTATCTGGGCGTGTTTATTTTGGAACCAAAATGTGACTTGCAGAGGTTCCAAGCCAAGTTTTCTACTGAGCTCTTTCCCACAATCTTGAGCGATGTTGATGAAGGAATCCACCTCTATCTGAAGTGCATCCAGAGATGGGCACATAAAGTTTGATAGATTTTAAGTGCCTCCACAACCTATTCATAATGATAATGACATGGAGGAAGAATTTAAACCTTGTTCTACATCACTGTTCTCTGTGATATCAGAGGAGCATGAGCCAACATTATTTTATGCATATGCTTGTTACATATTGTTGTGTTTTATTGAATAGAAAAATGATTGAGATCCCAGGCGCTGTCCATTAACAAAAAATTCTGGAAGTCGTGGTGGAGATGAAAACTAAAATACTAGTTTCAAAGTCTCATTCGAGTCCTCATTGAGCTAATCCAATTGAGAATGGAAGTCGATTTAGTAATATTCCTTGCCTAAATATTGAAGGCTTTGTGATCAAATCAAGGGATTTCAGAGAAAATCTAAATGGTTGACCTATTGAAGGACCAATGAATCAATTTATGAAGGTCATGGTTGCTGATTCAAAGATTCAATGATTCCATCCTTGAGGCAGAACACGCGAACAGAGTATCCTTTTGGCAGAATTCATGGCTTAGATGGTATGCCATTTATTTCATTGATTTAAAACTAGTTTAGTTATGTGTGTTGAATCTAGAAGTGAACGAGATTGCTGTGTGAGAACTGATTTATGATTATCGGATTTTTTTAAACCTATGCATAGAGTGTAAGAAAGTCCTAATCCATATTTGTTCCTATTGTGGACGTACACTTTATATAGAGATATTTTTTATCAGAGGAGAAAACATCAGTGTTAATCCAAGACTGATTTACACTGCATCGATCAGAGGGCGCAGCGGAAGTGTTGGTTGTTGAAAGTTTTGCATTATTTTTTCTTTGTAAAGTGGAGCTAAAAATTCATGGGTAAAGCAAAGAAAAGGTGATTTGGGTGTTGGTGGCCATATGGTTTTCCATAATAAACTCAGAACCCTCGCTTTGTCCGTGAGGGCTAGGCTCTACTGTTAGATGAAGAAATCTGTAGTCACGATGAGACTTGGTTGCCACTGCCCATTTTTTGATTCTTAGTAGGTCGAAGGGTTGTAAAACTGCAAGTTTGTGTTTCTCGAACCATCTAGCATGCAAGCCCCCTCCTTCCAGTGCCAGGCCTCTCTCATCCTCATCACTGAGAAACCTCTGTTCTGGCACTCCCCTACTCATCACAAACCTTAACAAAGCCATCAAAAAATCAATCCACTAACAACTCCCTTGAATGCTAGCACTTTCCTACAATAGAATGTGAGAGCATTATAAACTGTTTAGTTATATTCATTCAGGTAAAAATAAAAAACAAAGTTCTAGAAGCTTTGGTGGAGGAATCTTATATAAATTAGAGGCCTTTAACCACTACATACCTACACCTCATCCCTTTGACCATGGAGCTTATATCCCCTTATTAAGCATCATATACCTTGATAAGAGGAACTAGAAACCTCCTCATCCTTCCTATAAATTGAGTGTAGGACTGAAGGAACAGAGGGGACTTGGATCTGTAAATGTATGCTGCTAGTTTTGGTTTGAAGGGCTTGTCATCAAGGGAAGGGAAGGAGAACATTGGAAGAGGCTTGTGACATAAAGGAAACAAGGTTGTAATCTTGTTTTCCTTTCCATTCAATACAAATTTTCTTTCCTAATTTCATCTATTTTTTATGTTATTAGTGAGATTCCATGATCACTCACATGGTTTATGAATGATTATTGATTCAATTATATGTTGTATGCTAAATTATGGATTTCATTTACCTTTTATTTTATATATGAGACTCTTTTATCCATCTGAATGTTTTTTCCTGTGAATATCTCGTTTCGAGCATCATGGGGAAGCTATGGAAAGAATTCAGAAAGTATCTAAGGTATTGAGCGAAAGCTGGGTATGGAAATTACTGAAAGGACTTCTACAAGCACTTCGTTAATAGGTAAGTGATCCTTCACATACTACATGTTGTATGTTTTAGTTATAAGGTAAGGAAAGGTAGCAATTATTTTCCTTTTTATTACTAGGTTTTGTTATGAATCTAGGGAGATCTCTCTTGTTCGCAAGAGGGGTCTTTCCGCATAACAATATGCATAATGCCAACCAAGTCAGGGAGTTCCACATACCACTGGACTATAGATTGGGACTGAACCAAATATTTATTTCATCCCAATCACCCCCATACCATATTCCAAGCATGAATGTGGGACCTCATGGGATAAATAAAAACATAACAAAATAGGGAATCTAGAGGTTAAACGACCTCCACCCTCAAGTCACAGTGATCTCACTTAAAATGGTCTGGAGGTCACGAAACAAATACAAGCTTGAATGTATGAGGATTTATTCACCATACCCATGATAATTTTCCTGTCTCCACCCACCTCTCAAGAAATTCCTCGAGAAAACCATCTCCACCCTCAACCCTTGGGATTTTTCTACGAACACCTCAACAAGATCTGAAATCTATGGGAAATCCAAATCTCAACCAAAGGGAAACCCACTACCTCTTCGATATCCATGAAATGGAATAGAAAAGGTTCTAGACCATTGTCAATCCAAGTAAATATCATGCAAATGACAACAAAATAGCCTATAAACCAATGCATGCACTATGAATTGAAATCCCAACAAGATAAATCAAACATGCAACATGTTATCTATAAAATACTCGTATTGGATGATGTTCCAATCTTCTTCTTGTGTTATTGTGCTCACATGCTTTCCTTTCTTATTGTTTTATTTCTTTCTTGTTTCTTCCTTGTGTGCAAGTTCTATATCTCTTGCTATAATTTCTCTCCCCTCTTTTCCTCTCTTGTGTAACTGAGAATGATTGAATGTCCAAGAGTATGTTAGAATGTTCTCTCCAATCTTTTATTTTATTTTTAGTTATTTTCCTTTTTCTTCCATTTCCATTTCATGCATATTCTTGTCTCTTCATCTTCCTTTTCTCCTATTGTCATTATTTTCATTTGTATTTGTTGAATTCTAATTCCAATTTCCATAGCCAATAAATAATTAACCAAAACTAGCTCCCAACCTAGTTTTATTCCCCTCGTTCAACTTGGAATATATGTCCCATGACCTTAGTATTATTTTTTCCTTTATAATTTCATTTTATGACATGGAATTTTAACTTGGGGCTATTATAAGCCCCTCCCCTTGGGAGAACACCATACCTTGTTTTATTATAACTCTTATGACAAAGAAACTTTGTTGAAACATGACAAGAATATTGCTTATGCAACTTTATAAAAACAACCTTATATAAAATAAGTAGATTTTATTTAACTACAAAATTAATAAGGATATAATTCCCGCATTTGTTCCCGTGAAGGTTTCTCGGGCCCAAAGTGCTTCCATTGCAATTTAAATTTCTCTATTGTTCAGTTCCATAGCATGAGCTTCTTTTGCTACAATACACATTGAGGTTCCCTCTAGAACTCTCCTTTTGGTTCCACCTACAATAAAGATTAATAAATCACTTGATGAACATCCTATACATATCTTTTAAGCAATGAAACATGAAAAAATTCATGGATTTTCACTAGTTGCGGAAAAGGAAGTATGTATGCCACTGGTCCAATCCTTTCAAGGCTCTCAAAAGGTATGCAATATCGATATTCCAACTTGGCACATGACCTAATCTTCAAGGAGCTCTTCTTGGGTTTGATATGTAAGTACAGATACTCTCCAACCTGAAACTCCTTGAATACTTTATGTTGATTTGCATAACTCGTCTACCTGTCCTCTGCTTCCTTAAAATTATTTTTGATAACCTACATTTCCTACTTCATCTCTCTCAACATATCCAAGCCAATCAATATCCTACTCATTATATCACTACATATAATAAGAGTATTACAACTCCTCCCATAGAGATCCTCAAATGGACTCATATTCAAGGTTTTTTTATACGTATTATTATAATAAAATTCCACCAGTAGCAGA
>JAXQQM020072183.1:0-89843 GCA_034641835.2 Pinus albicaulis
GATCACATTTTCAATGGGAGGCACATATATTCAAGAATGATTGAAAAAAAGGCTCCTAGGGAAAGAACCTCCTATCAAGTCCAAGACCTCTATCTCCAAGAAGTATGTTTCTCTATCTTTAGTGCATGGCCCATTATTGCTAATCAACATCATAGTGAGTGTTGAACACAACATAAGAATCATGTGCAATAAAAACTACACTAAATGAAGAAGTACCAGTAGTAGCATTTGTGCCTTTTTCTATTGTTGACTAAGCTTATGAATGGGTGGTGTATTATGCTTTGTAAGTAGTTGAAAGTACCAATGTTTAAAGGTTGTTGGAATATACACTTAATTACACTACTACAGATCGATATATATATATATATATATATTTGGCTGAGGTTAAGGAAGAAAAAATTCCTATAGACTAATACAAGGATGAGGTTATACCTTGTTTGAATGACTCAATCCCTCGCTTCAACATGGTCCACTTCAACAAGGTGGATAGGCTACTGTGGAAATTGTTGGCCACCCACCTATTCCATTTGGACCCCCACCATAAGTTATTTCAGTTTTAGCACAACTTACTAAATTTTTAGTACTTTTTCGGGTCTTGAACTTCTGGAGCTGTTTCGAGGCCCTAAACGACGTTTTTTGGGAAAACTAGGAGCAACATGGGTGTATATACCATTGTTTCTCAGTCAAAAGTTGTAGTCCTCGGATACATATTTCTAACGAGGTATTGAGCACATCAAACAGAGATCGTATGCCAAAGTTATGTCCTCGGGGAGATTGATGTACCAATTTACCCAAACGAGGCCCACAGTTTGGCGCTTCATCTTCTACAGTTAGGTTTTTGGATGTTTAGGGTTTTTTATTATTTATCAACAATAAATAGGCCCTAAAGCCTCATTGTAACACAGTTCAAAGGCCTGTAGCTGCCACATCTCTTCTCAGAGATACGCTACCAGTGCCCTAGCTAGATTATTTCCATTACATCTGTAAGCATATTTCTGTTATTTGATATTAATTAAATGAAATATTATTTCCTCTGCATCTTTGTTTTATGTTTATTTCTGTTTATTATTCCATTCCTAGATAAATCTGGGCTAGTGCTATTAGAGTGGTCTGCTCTTTCTCCGTTTTTCTTTGCATCTCCCAAACAAGGTTAGGGTATAAGGAGTTAGGGCTCGATCTACTTGAACCCTTGCAAGATCAGTGTTGCAAACCCTGACGACCTCCCAAGGCGAAAAAAAGTAGAGATGACAGAACTGGAGATCCTATCAAAATATTTCTCGAGGAGGCCCTCAAGAAACAAAGGAACGCGATGATAGATAACTTTTCCAAGATCCTTCAATGAGTGCCCATCGGAAGCACATCTACATCTAGTAGCCGCTCTCGAGGCACCTCTCCTTTAAAGATACAAGTAAAATTTGACATTTTTGTATTCGAAGGCCAAATAGATGCAGACGTTGTAGATAGATGGTTGAATTTGCTGGAATGGTATTTATCGGTCCATGATTTCTTTGACCGAGAAAAGATTAATTTTTCACTCCTCAAAGCCGCCCCCCATGTCAAAGACTAGTGGGAAACCTACTGCGAGAAAAAGGACGAGAGGGAACCCTCTTTGTTCTCGACCGCACCAAATTGGAATTCATTCCAAGACAACATCAAGGAACAATATTACCCTGTGGGGAGCTATGAGTACAAGTACATCCAATGGACCACGCTGCGGCAGCAAAGGGATCAATATGTACACGAAATGGCGAATCTGTTCCATACCGTATGCACAAAGCAGGGTATTAAAGATTTAGAGATACATTTGGTGATCAAGTATTGCAGCTATGTGCAAATATAAATTCAGGAGGAAATGGAGTTCCTCAACATTACATTGCTTGGAACGACATATCGTAATGCCACAAAAATCGAGCAGAAATTTAAGGAGAAGAAGCGAGAATTTGGATCCGTGAATCCAAAGTGAGGGAAAGGGGCCCCTAAACCAAAGAAAAATGGGCAAGGCCAAAGCGGGGCCACTCATAAAAACACCACAAATCCAAAGAAGGACACAGGGAAGTGGTGTCAATTTCATAACAACCCCACTCAAAGCACAAATGAGTGTCGAGCCAAACAGTCATTGGTGGCCGAAATAAAGGCACCCGAATAAGATGAATGTTATGATCCTGAGTCGAAACCAGAGAAGGGTAATGACAAAGAGAAACATATCATAGATGCAGATCCCAATACCATTTTTTCCACCACCAAGATCCAGGGGGAGGATCTCGAGGATCCAAAGGAGGAGGAGCGCCTCTTCCATTCATAGATCTGAGTGAAGGGTTCTCCACTACAATTCCTTGTCTATAGCAGAAGCCAAAAGAACCTCATTCAGCAGAGTTCGTGAAGCGGCTCAACCTACCGATCATAGCACACTCGTAGCCATATACCATTATGTGGCTTCACGAAAGAAGAGATCTCTGCGTTCACTAGCTATGCCACCTTTCGTACAACATCAAGCCATTCACGGATAAGGTATTGTGTGATATTGCTCCTCTTGATGTGTATGATGTATTATTGGGCCAACCATACTTATGGAGGTGACATGATGTGTATGATTCTAGGCCTCGTACTATTATTATTACTTTTGGAAATAGCTTATACAGGATAACAAAGGTAGTACCGCCTCCTTCCATCTCTTTGAATACTACAAAACAACACAGTAAGATTGTTTCCCAAACCAAGAAATTTATTTGCATTACCATTTTCCCACAAGGAAAGAAGAATATTGTTGCCACAAGCTTGAAACAGGGCTCCCCTGCACGGCAAAAACATATGAAAGAAGGCATGGAGGAATACAAGGACATTTTCTCCTCACCCACAGAGGTTCCTCTACACCGTTAGGTCAAGCAATCCATTGATCTGACCCCAGGCATACCAATACCTGATATTTCCATACTTCATACTACCACACAGACAGAATCCACACATGTACTGTATGAGGCTGATAAAGAAACCAAATTTACTAAGCGCATCTAGCATGTCCGCCCGTGAGTCCTTGACATCTTCGACAAATCCAATACCCAGTTCAGTAGAATTTGCCTCATCAAATGGAGGATCTCAACGCTATGGGGACCATTTCCTCCTAGGGGGGGAGTAATTATCTAGGTGGATATTGTTGGCCACCCACCTATTCGATTTGGACCCTCACCATCCGTTCTTTAAGTTTTCCACTTTTAGCACAACTTACTATTTTTAGTAGGTTTTCAAGTCCTGAACTTCCGGAGGCGTTTTGAGGCCCTAATGATCCAAGTGGGAATTTTGGGCCACCCACCTATTCAATTTTAACCCCCACCATGAGTTCCTTCAGTTTTTCATTTTCAGCACCACTTACTATTTTTGGCATTTTTTTGGGTCGTGAACTTCTGGAGCTGTTTTGAGGCCCTAAACGACATTTTTGGGAAAACTAGGAGCAACATTGGTTTATGGATTGATGTTTCTCACTAAAAATATAGATTACTCGGATATATCTTTCTAACGAGGTATTGAGCGCGTCAAACAAAGTTCATATGCAAAATTTACGTCCCCAGGAAGATTGATGTACCAATTTACCCAAACGGGGCCCACAATTTGGCGTTTCATCTTCTACAGTTAATTTTTTGGATGTTTATGGTTTTTCATTATTTCTCAACAATAAATAGGCCCTCGAGCCTCATTGTCACATAGTTTAGAGGCCTGTAGCCGCCACATCTCTTCTTAGAGATACGTTACCAACACCCTAGCTAGTTTATTTCCATTATGTGTGTAAGAATATTTATGTTATTTGATATTAATGAAATGAAATATTATTTCCATTGCATCTCTGTGTTTATGTTTATTTCTATGTATTATTTCATTCCTACATTAATTTGGATCAAAAGGTTCTTGGTAAAGGCGGTAGGTTGTTAAGCATTTTCTTAAGAAACATCACTAGAAGCAAAAGAATAAGTTGATGAGGTTTCTAGACTCAAGGCTTCCCACATCTGGCCCGAGTCAAGATATGTCGACTAAATTGCACTTATTCTCTCATTAACAAATCTTCATTGAAAGGTTCGGATGGAAGGAATTTGAGTTACATTAGAAATTTTATAGCTAAACTCCTTTCTATGTGGTATACCATGAGGATTTCCTTTGGAAGCAAGTAAAAGTTGTTATACTGTATGGGGATTCAAAAGTACTTATGGACTAGTTCATCATAAGAGTTAACTTAAGGGTCCTTCATTTTAAATTCTGGTAAAGGAAAATACATCATCTATAGGAGCAATATGATAATGAAAATTTATTCATACAAACAAGGAAAATAATGCCTTTCCGGATATGTTATCCAAGGAAGCTCTATTATTAGATGTTGTGTTATTATCGATATTAAATGTGTCTAATTGTGATGTGTTATCTATTTTGTTCTTTAATATATATGATCATATTAAAATAGGATTTAGTTAAGCTTCAAGATATCTTTAAGGTATAATATATTTAGGAGATTTTCTTCTCAACCTAGTTTTTAATTTATCAAGTGTGCTGCTATGCAACATGGGATTGTACTTTTATATGTCCTATCAGATATAAAAAGTATACTTTTTCTTTTTAAAAATAAAAGAAAACAAACATGTAAACAAAGTTATAAGAGGCACAATGGAATTTTCATAAAGTATAAGTAACTAAAAATATATTGAAACAAATAACACTGAAGTAACTTCCATACTTTTGTCTTTTGAATGAACCTGTTAATTAAATATACTGGGTCACACGCATGAGGATTTTTGGGATTGAGTTGTCCCATGACTATATATATGTATCAGATTTCACATTAATTTGATTGCCAAATGAGCTACCCCGAGACTATACATGTGAGTGTGTGTGTGTGTGTGTGTGTTACATGTTTTCTTTGAATTATTTATGTTATTAATATTTTTTAAAATGTTACATGTTAACTCCATATTAAGCATTTCTAAATCTCCCAAATTTCAAATAGGAAAAACACACACACACACTCTCTTTGTTATTATTAATATATTTTTAAATGCTTTATATCAAATCCATATTAATGATGTAATAAATTACACATATTCTTTACCATGAAAAGTGTATATAAAATTATGTTGTTTAATATGGACATTGTAATATATATATGTGTGTGTGTGTGTGTGTGTGTGTGTGTGTGTGTGTGTGTGTGTGCTAAATATCACATCTCAACTGAATGAAATATACATCTAATATCAATAATATTAGTTTTAGATGCCAATATGTCAAATATGTATTAAGTAGTGATGACATTACACATTTTTCTCATAGAAAAATTTAATTGTTTTTTTGTTTTTTTTTAACTTTCAATTACATTATCTCTATATAAAGTTAAAAAATTAAGGTGGAAATTGATGTATTATATTTTCTTTGTTATTAATATATTTTAATTTGTTAATATAAGTATTGTTTTATTATTTTTAAATGTAACTTTACATGACAACGATTTCCCTCATCTAATAATATCTCCCTAATAGCACCTTCATCTAACAATATCTCCCTAGTAACACCGCTATGAGAAATGACAATGTCCTTCATACTAAGTTTACTAAGTTGTATAAGGTAATTTTATATAAATTTTAAAGATATAAAATAATTTAAAAAAAATTATATTGTCATTTTCAAGTACGAAAAAGATATATAATTTTTATTATTTTTAAAATTATATCTATCTATATATATATTCAACGGACTAAAATATTTCCATGTTCAAAGAAAATAAGTACTTAAAAATTCACGAATTTGCAAAAAAATTTAATTCGTAAAAAGATACTTGAAAAAATATAAGCAAAGGATATCTTAACTTTACTATTCTAGTGTTTTTGTACACTCATCGAGAATTGAAAAATAGTTACATTAACGAAGCTGCCATACTCTAGGGAAAACGCACTTGCACAAACCTCTAGAAAATTGGTTATTTCATTATGCTCCATTGCACATGTAGTGGAGGTGGAAATAATCGTTTCAAAATATAAACTAATGGGAGAATAACAAATTGGTTTTTATAATAATTTTAAAAAATAAAAATATATCTTATAATGTTAAATATTAGATAATATATTGGTGAAAGTTCAAGTAATGAGTAGTGAAAAGAAAATTTATTGCTAAAGTCTTTTCTTAAAAAAAATAATAAAAATAAATATCTATGATTAAGAGTTTAATTATATATATATATATATTCACATTATATATTAATTGGTTTTATAATTCTTAAACTTTTTGGTAAGTATATATGTGTGTGTGTGTTAGTTTTTGTAATTATTTTAAGTATAGTAGCTATGAAATTGTGATCCAATGGATGTCTTTGGAGGTGTGGAGGCTATGTACTCATTCTTCCTTGATTCCTCGGAATATCAAGAAGAGCATATATGTATATATAAAAAAATATTTTAATTATAACAATGTGTCATGTATAATAATTTTTTTTTTTTTATACTAATCTAGATTGATGTCTAATACCAATCATTTAATTTATTTTAGTTCCTAATATTACTTTGGTATTAACTGAAACAAAATTGTGTTTGATTGTGTGCACTAGATGCATTGTTTTTAGTGTAGATTTTGATTTTTAATGAAATTTAATTACTTGCACTAGATGCATTGATTTCAATTTAGATGATTTCTAATCATATATGACTGCTCGCACTAAATGCATTGATTTTAGTGTACATGGTTATTTCTAATCGTGTTTGATTGCGTGCACTAGATGCATTAATGTGAGTGTAGATGTTGATTTTTAAATATATTTGACTTCTTGCACTAGATGCATTGATTTCAATGTAGATGATTTCTAATCCTATTTGAATCCTTGTACTAAATTCATTGAAATCAATGTATATGTTGGTTTCTAATACTATATGATTGTTTGCACTAGATGCATTGATTTCAGTGTAGATGTTGGTTTCTAATATGATCTGCTTACTTGCACTAGATGCATTGATTTCAGTGTAGATGTTGATTTCTAATCCTATTTGATTACTTAAATTAGATGAATTGATTTGTAGATGTTGTTTTTTAATCTTATTTGATTTCTTACATTAAATGCATTGATTTTAGTGCAGACATTGATTTCTAATTTGATGTAATTGGATATATGATGGTAAATTAATTCTAAATTGATTGGATTAATAATGTGCATTGATTTTAGTGTAAGCACAACAAATGTACATTGGTTTTTATGTTATAGTAATTCAACATACTAATAGTGTAGAGCAAGAAACACAAGGTATGGCGTTTAGTACAATAACCCGAGCTAAAAACTGTCATATTCATATAATCCTTATGAAAATAAGACAAAACTAACAAAAGTAAGAATAATAATAATAATAATAATAATAATAATATAGTTAGTTTTATGTTTTTTAAATTTTAACAACGTAAAACGTATTATGAAATATTTATTTTATATTTATTATGAGTTGATGTGTCAATATTTATTAGCTATTTAATTTATATAATTATACTAGCATATAGTTAACCTAAATTTACATTAATATATAAAACAATATATAACATCATGTACTTATAAATAAAGAAATAACATTGTATACTTTGCCATACAAATCTACAACATTAAATTCCTATCATATAATCACACTTATAAAATATAAAATCACATTTATTTTTAAACAAAAACTCACCCATTAAGATAGCATTCACACTTTAAAAAGTCTAATATTCATGATTATTTAATTCATTTTTTTCACTTAAAAACACCATTTGGTAACAATTATCATACTTCTAACGTAACCTCAAAGCACTTGCACTTTAGAATCTACGGCGGAACTCTTGATGCTACGATGTGAATGCATATATCAAAAGAGATGTTGTGTAACCTGTTAATAAGACACAATGAAAGGTCGACATTGTCTTTGAGCTGTACTCATTTGTTTAGTCCTTTTACTTTGAAGTGCCGTGATGGTGCTTTTCTTTTCAATTTTCAAACCATATTAAACCTAAGGTGAGAAAAAGAAGATGTAATCCCAAGGTCCTTAAAAGTTGCAAGTCAATGCATCCTATCATCGTCCCAACTATATAATTCCCATGAGCAAACTCACCAAAAGCTAGGATTAACGACATCTTTGAAACCATTTTTATTTAAACCCACCAAAAACTAGAATTAACGGCATCTTTGAGACCATTTTTTATTTTTTCTTTGACTATGTGGAGTCATTTCGAATTTTAATGATATCCAAATCCTAAACTTTGCGTTGAAGCTATTAGAATGTCAAATTGATATTGACAGATCGAGATACATTAAATAGTTATCAGACCGGTTGCGTAACTGTACAAAATTTGTCAACGTTATAGTGAGAGGTCCGCACGTCTCTGTTTAGATGGCAGCAAATATGTAACATGTGGGCGCCCTTATTATGCACGATTTTTAGTGGTAACCTTGACGTCACATTTGGAGCAGATAAGAAGAAAAGGGACTTTCTAAAATCTTTACACAGAAAACAAAACGATCCTTAAAAATTGACATCATAAAACCATACACGGTTGGAAAGCTTCCAGGTTTGCTTGGCCGTGAGGTATTGTCAAGATTTGGCTGGTGTTTTACATTGACTTTCAGCGTGCGGACCGTGATTTTTTTCAGGATACCAATGCTGGCTCCCTGTTTCAGTTGTATTTGTCTTTTGAAACGTTCAAAATATTAAACTGGTAGATAACTCGAGAAAGTTAAATTTAAAACTTCCTCACACAGGAGAACCCATAAATTTAAAACATCCTGATTGAAATAAGGAAAGTTGATAATTCAAATGACTGTAAGATAAGATAAAGACTTGTAATTGAATTCTAACATATACATTACTCAAAATTAAAAGTCCAAAATGGCAGCTTGACCCTTAGTTTTTCAGCATATCCAGCTTTTGGTAGTTATCCACATATTGGGCATGGCCTATTCGTCATTCCATCGCTTCAGTCGTCTATATATAGACCCGTGAAGAGAGTACATGTGAATATATATGGTCTGTCTAAGACTGTAAACAGCACATTTGAAGATCATTAAAAGTACAAGCACAATTACAGGAGTTGCAATTTCAATGGCTTCTACATCAGCCTGGTATGTACTTGCCCTTTATCATGCTCAACTTTATCGAGTTAGTTCTGTTTGGTGTGATAATTTGTGAGTTACTAATTAGGTGCTAATTTGTTTTGCGTGTAATTTGAAAACAGGCGAACGAGGAGAGGGATGGTGTTGTTAATCCAAATTGTTGCAATAACTGCATTTATGTTATTCAGTAATCTGCCGATGCAGGTGCAGGGTGCTGTGGAAGCAGATCTGCGAGATGTGGTGGATGCCGAAGGGCACCCTGTGGTGGTAGGGAAAGAATATTATGTTTTACCGGCTGGTTCTGCCATTGGGGGTGGACTGGCACTGAAGATGAGCGTGAACAATAGTTGTCCAATGTATGTGGTGCAAGAGAATTCTGAGAAATCGTTAGGACTTCCTGTGGTGTTGAGGCATGGTAAGGGTTTGAGGGGAAATTATTCGTCTGTAATCGTGCAACAGCACGTCAATCTGAACATTAACTTTGCGGCTGTAACTACCTGCGTTCAATCCACTGAATGGTCTGTCCAGAATGATGCCAATACCACTAAGCGTTTCATCAAAGCTTCGGATACCTCTTCCTTGTTTCAGATTGTAAAGCCGCTTGATGGAGATGGTTACGTTCTATATTTCTGCCCTTGCAATTGCAGACTTGTTTGTACCGAAGTCGGAATTTACGTTGACGATGCTGAGAACAGGTGGTTGGTTATCGGTAACTCGGTCGAGGCTCTGCGCGTCCAATTTCATACGAATGAATGAGAGGCACCTGATGAAAACGCCATCTTGGTGTCTTAGAGCTGTGTATATCATGTTGCTAGTGATATTCCACCAATAAATAACGCGATCTGCAGTTTCTTGGGCATGTGAATGTCTACAGAATGATCGTGTGGTCAATCTCCATTTATCCTATTTACAATAATAAGAAGATTTTTCAATTAAATTTACATGATAATGATTTCTTGTTTTCGTCTTCTTAAACAATGGGAAATCTATGATTAGATTTTGACCAGGTAATCTGTTTGTTTCCTCAGCCCATGAGAAGCAATTTAATGCTTTTTACTTATAAATTAAAGAATAATAAAATCTATTAACCTAAAATTAATAATATTTAATTTATCTATTTTTAAAATTAAATTAGAAGTATTTATAGAAATAGTAAGAAATAATATATGTTTTTTATTTAGAAAAAATAATAATAAAAATAAAAAGAAGAAAATGTATTTATTTTGTAAATTGATTTCTATTACATATAATTTATTTTTTATTTTCTTGAAATTGATTTGTATTACTTTAAAATATCAATTACATCAATCTTTTCATCATTCATAAGCAAAATACACAATAGTACATTTACTACTTGGTTTTACTATTGTTGGTGAGGTAAATCCCCTCTGTGGACAGAGGCGATCCCATTAGTCTTAGAGTGGGTCTAGCCACAAAGAAGACACGCTATGACATCAATTCTTAGCTAACAAATTGACAAAGATTTGATAGGTAACTCACCGTAAGTCCTACACTATTGTGTCATCCGAAAGAATGGCTACCTCTCACTCCTGGGTCGACAGGTCACGATCCGCTCGTTCTCACGCCCAAATACCTGCACACACACAAGAAACAAAGACAATACACAACATACTATTCACATCTATAGCTATCAGTTAGTCGAAGAAGACTAAATCTAATGCGTCAAATATACATAACACAAATATAGAATCAAGATCATAGTCGAGTATATTAATTTAAAGAAGGAAGAGTACAACCAGGCTTCGACATTGCAATCTCCTCCAGCAGGGTTCCAGTGGAGCACGTCTCACAAAGCTCGTCGAGGATTCAGATGGAGCTCTCTCTACAGGATCCTCCTTGGTTCAACCTTCTCTATAGCGATTACTCAGCTATAATGTCTCTTCTCCAAGTTCAGCTTCTTGGCTATATGTTTAGCTTTGTTTCAACTAGCTTGTGTAAAAGGAGAAGGCTGGTTTATATAGAGGGAGAAGGAGAGGTTAGGATCCCTATAATCATGGGGGGGAGTCCTATCCTTTTATAATGTTCCTTCAACCATTTCCTAAAGGTAGAGATCCATGGCTTATCGAGTTTAACCACTTGCAATGAGTCATTCCTGAGGTGGTTAAAGGAAACTTCCACCTCCAATTTGGTAAAAAAAATTCCAAAAAAGGCTGGTGCGGGCTTAACACAGGGACATAACACCATCTTGTGCAGCCTTCAGTGCAAAATTTCCCTATTGGTGCGAGGGATGAACTGGGTACCCGCGCTAATGCCAAAACATAGGTTTTTAAGTGTTTTTTGAGGAAATGTTCAAGAGGAAGAATCATGCCCTTATGTAAAAGGATGCAAAGAATGAATTTGAAGAGTTTGACACTGCTCACAGGTCACGGGAAAGACCCTCCAATATGTGGGGAGAGGGATTGTAGGGATGGTGACAAAATGTTGTGTAACAGATGCCCCCCTAAAGCGTGAGGTCCGAGAGAGAGGGAGGGGTGAAATGCTTTATGAGAACGCGTTCGACCAAAACACTGCTATCGGAAAACCTGCAAGTACGAATACAACTTATACATCTGATATATGACATGTGGCATGGGCGCAACCATCCATAATAGAGTACATAAACAATGAGATCCGAGGTATGGACACAGCCATCCAACAGTAGGGATCACTAGATAGACTCGGGTATGGTTGCAGCCATCCAATCAAAAGAGTCATATAATAAGTCATAATAATCCACAAAGAACTCGCAGCCTGATTTCATCAGACAAAACCCAGAGTCTTGCGCTCCATCTCGACCCAAACATAGTACAAATTCGAGCTTGCGAATATGTGAGCTGAAGTCGAACATGCAAGAACATCGTCTGATTACCAGCCAATGATGAAAGCTGTTAACAGACGCGAGAGAAACCACCAATAATGATAATGGCTCTCAAGGTACAAACGGTACAATCCACGGCATGTGAACAGTGATCTGACGTCGAACACCTGCAGAATCAGTCGATCGAAGGCCAATAATGAAAACCTTGTGTCGAATGCGAAGAACCCGCCATTGAGGCATGCATGCTCCAAGGTACCTGAAGGGAGTCTCTAGACCAGCTTCCTGAATAATGAGCTGGAGTCGACAGGAAGTGACCTTGATTGAAGGTGGGACATAATGTTTCCCACATCATCAACACGAGGCAAAGGGATATGATGTTTGTGAATCAAGACCTGTTTGTGCTCAACCTAGTGTTCCTAAATTGATAACATAAATTGTCAACCAGGGCTAGTAAACTATTGAAGTGAAGTGCACCATATGTGCCTAAGTAACCTCTTTCTACTTCGTTGTGTTTAGTGTTTTTATGATGTTTTTGGTTTTATGATTTTTTGTTAAGAAGAGGAAGAACTAAATATTGGTGAAAAGCAGTTGTTGGTCACACTACAAACAATCCTAAATCATGTGTGGTATGCAAAACTAGACAGTAACTCACAACACAAATTTAGTCCAATTCTTTAGTTAGAGATATGTTGGAATACTTCAAGAAAATGATAGATTTAGTGCAATGAGGTCTTCCTAAACAACAATTTACCATATCACAAAGCAGATCTTATCCATGACTAGAGATTTGTTTGAATATATTTGGAGAAGATAGTTCTGCAACACAGTGAATAATTCTACTCTAAATTAATCAAGGGTACTGAAACTAATCTACTATGCAACCTAAATTGTCATTACTAAACCTTATTCAGAAGTTAAAGTCTTTTGGAATAAGTTTGAGGGAAAGGCTAGTTGCACAATTATGAGAATTTGCAGAATAGTAAAGGCCGTGAAATGATATTACCAATTCCTGTCTGCATGGTGATATGTTGGAAAAGTTTAATAACAGGAATAGTCTTTGTAAATAATGAAGGCCTTAGTCTAGTAAAACAGAACTATTATACAACTAACTAATGAGACTTGACTATACATTAAGAAAAACATGAACAAGAATGCAATTAATCAATTTTGAAATACAAATGACAGAGTTAAGCTAAAGTTCAATTAATCAAACTGAAAACACAGTGACCACAACTGGGCTAAAATGCAATTATTTAAACTGGAAAGATGGTGAACAGAATTAAACTAAAAAGCCATTATCAAACTTGAAATGAAATGACAGAGCTGAACTAGATGCATTCTACCTCCGGAGTACTGTAACTAAATTAACATGCAACTATCCTAAGGAATTCTACAACCCATCTTGTTCAATATGATATTTTGGAAGAGTTTGTGAAAACAAGTATGGCTGTATTATTCAATGCAATTGAACATAAACATAAAACTGAAAGCAAATACAACTAGAATCTAAGACACCACAGCTGTTTCTTACTCGTTGTTAATGATATTTTGGAAGAGTTTGTAAGAGTAAGACCGGCTGTGACACTTAGTGTAAACAAGCAACTAAAACCTACAATACCACAACTATGCCTTATTCATCATGATGATATTTTGGAAGATTTTATTAGAGTAAGTCTAACTGTGATAATTAACAAAAGGAAATGCAACTAAAACCTACAATACCACAGCTATGCCTTATTCATCGTAATGATATTTTGGAAGAGTTTATAAGAGTAAGTCTAGCTGTGATAATTAATGTAAACAAATATGAACATAAACTTCAAAAACTTGTCTAAGCTAGAAATGAAAACAAGACTAAAATACTTATCTAAAACGTATAAACAAGGTTGCTCAGGAGGCAAGGGCCCTCTACCACCAGAGTAGCACGAAATCCACTTAAGATTTACTCAACTCTTGCAATAAAATGATATTGCTTTCATTAAATGAGAAAATACTTAAAAACAGAGTATTTACGGTTCTCTTTGAAATCTAGCACGGAAAAACAAAATCTAACCAGCGTTGCTCGGTCTCCCGAGTCATATTTATATCAAGATTACATAACTAATTTGGATAAAATAAATGGATAAGTGTCTTTCCCACTTCTAATCAAATTGAAACTCTTATTGAAGGCCTTGTTCTTTATGTGGAGTTCGTGTCCTGATAGGAAACTGCTGCCGAGTTTTAATCTCTTCCACGTGCATAACCGCTTGGAGATTCAAACTCAGACTTCGTGGAGAGCAACAAATGATGAGGGAGTGCTGTAGAATTTTCCCATATTCGTTTTTCCTTCAGACGACACCTGTAACCCATTTAAACTCTAAAATAGCTGCAGAACGCGTGATCAGCTACGGAACGCCTGTATTCTGTAGCTATTTTGCAAAAAATTATTAAAACAACAAAAATCATGAAAATACAATATGTTAATCAATTGCATGTAACCTTTAAGCAATCCTAATCATTCTTCATTGATTTTAGGCTTATGAAGTGATAAAAGAATGATGAAATGAAGTGAAGGTTTGTAAAAGAGAAGGCAATTCTAGGGCTCAACATACCCCCACTGCAAGACTATTGCATGTCCTCATGCAATTTCATCAAAAATTATTCCATGTGCTCTAAAACCTCTGTTAAAACATCCAACCTTATCTTTCTGCTTCTTTTGGCCCTAATCTATTTTCTAATCTCTGTTAACTTTTTCAGAAATTGGTTTTTTATCTTCCTCCTGTAGTGGAGTGTTAGGTTTATTTTCAATAACCATGTCAGTTTTTCTTCTTCTGCTCCATCAAAAGATTTGGAAAAAGATTTTGTAATCTCCTTATGGAAGCCATCAAATTTCTCTATAAAATTTAACCTCCCTGCTTGTTGTAGTAGCTCCTTGACTTGTGGATATCCTTCCAAATACTTGACTTCAACTGATTCTGTCCTGACAATTAGCCACATTCCTCCTCTATGTAGATTATCTTCCTTTTAGAATTACTTTTCTATGCTTGAAGCTAGATTGACTACAGAGTCTAATGCTTTATTTTTGAAACTATATCTCTGTGTCTTAAGATGGATTAGTTGAAGAATGATGCTTCACCCTCAGAATTACCTTTCTGCACTTAGAGATGGATTGGCTGCAAAGTGTAATGGAGGTGAATGGATGCTATAAGGGAAAATGAAGTGGCTATGGATGTGATGGAGAATTTATGATGAACTTGTGGTGAAATAAGTGAATGATAAAATCTTAAGGAGATGTGGAATAGTAGGTTGGAATGTTGGATAAGGGATATGGCCAAGATATGTTAATCAATTCGAATGATAGGTTGTTATAGGAAACATATGATTATAGACATTGTATCTATTTCATGTTTTTGCCATTAAAATAATTTTCACAATTTACCTCAGAATTTTTGACCTTGTTAATTGTTGTGCTTGATGTTGTTCCTTTGGTCCTCTTTAAGCATATTGGTCTTCAAAACAGAATCCTTCAATTTCCTGTAATCATCATCTCTGTGTAGGCTGTACAATTGTGTCAGAACTGCTGAATAAGATGTGGCTGCAACATGCAATCTGTAAAAAGAAATGAAGTATGACTATGGAAGATGGATTTGAAATTTAATGGAGTGAAAGTGGAATAGGACTTGTGAAATGAAATGAAAATGGCGTGAGATGGAGTGAAAGTGGAGTGAGATGGAGTGGAATTGTAAAATGAAATGAATTTTGCAATTTCTCTCAAATGGTACATCAGACTTCCCTGAAATTTTATGAGGTTGTTACCAATATTATTATGCATCTTCTGAAGAAACATCTCTGCCTTTGGTTGCACGGATCTCTCGAAAAATGAGAAATGGCTGTAGGTGAAAGTGGCCAAATTCTTGAAAAATACACACTGAAATTTTCTAAAATTTTCTGTGTTTATTCACCCTACCTCAATGCATTCACCATAAAAATTTCAGGACCAACGGATGCACGGTTTGAAAGTTATGATAAAATCAATTTCTGCCCCGTTTCACCTTTCATTTTGCCCAATGTTGCAACAAAAAAGTACGCCACGAACTCATTTTAAGGCCGAATTGAGTGATTCAAAAGGGAAACTGTGTATTTTTACCTTCTCTACTACCACATGCTTCCAGAATTTCATTTTGATGAAGAAAAGGCGTTGCTGTGCAAAAATACTCAAATCTGTCCTAATCTGTCCATAATGCTGAAAAATGAGAATCTGCCTGGAAAACCCTTCTGAAATGCCCTTAAAAGTTTCTTTTTCCAAATTTTGTGCGTAGCTTACTCAATTTATCATATTCTGAGAAAACCCAGAAGCTTAGAATTTTTTATTTCTGCTCCAATCTCTTGCAATATTTGCGCCAAAACTGCCTTCTGGAAAAAGTTGCAAAAAAAAACAAAAACAGGCTACTACAGCAATAGCTGCAGAAACTGCCACTTTCTGCAGCTGTTATTGAATTGACAAAAAGATGAACATGCTGCTACAAGAAACTAATAAAATGTACTGCTGCAAGTTGTTGTTGATTCCATAAAACCATTAGTCTTCATCAAAGCCAACATTCATGGTACAATTCTAACATAGTTACCTATCAAATAGGTAACTGAACTAGTACCTACTTTTTTGAGGTAGCAAAAAAAACACCCAATTTTGAAAAGTGATGATGCAGAATCACCCCTTTTTTTTTGGAGCATGTTTTTGGCACTTTAATTTTTTTAATTTTAATTTTTTTTTTTTATGTGATGATTTTCATGTCGATTTTGAATAGTGGCGGCGTATCGTCACCCATTTTTTTTCATAGGATTGATTTTGACACCATACATTTTCTAATGTCTTCGTCTTCCCTAAGATGTTTATTTTTAAGTGCATTTATGCTTGTGTTTTAAAAAGAAAAAAATGTTTTTTTTTTAAAATAAAAATTTGTAATTAAATATTCATTTTTTCACAGAGATAAAAAATTTAAAAAAAGGGTCAGTATTATAAAAGTTTATTTTCTATATGTTTATGTATTGTTAATTAATATTTCAATGCACATCAAATAATTGTTGCTAAAAACCCAATATTTTGAACCATATGACAAAAAAATACATATTTTCAATATAAATAGAATGCAAAAAAATACAACTTTAGAGTCTTTTGTTAAAAAAACATGTTAAATAAACTAATTTTTTGAGAAAATCTTAACAAAAAAAACATAAGAAAATAGCATTTTTTTATGAATTTTATGTCAAAAAATAATAGTAATCACAGGGTTTTTGCAAAAAATAAGGATTATTCTCATACAATATCAAAGTCTAAACATTACAAGTTAAGTTTTTTTTTTTTTAAGTTAAAAAAAAAATTAATTGAAAAACTTTATTTTTTATATTAAAAAAGAAAACCACAAAAAAATAATTTAATATTTAACCAAGGTTAAAATTAAGAGTTTTTTTTTGTTTTTCATGATTAACAAGAAAATAAAACAATTAAAATTAAAAAATAAAAATAATTAAAACATAGCTTTATTTTTTCATATTAAAAAAAAAACAAAAAAAAATAATGTTCAACCAATGTTAAAATTAAGTTTTTTTAAAGTTGAAAATAAAATAAAAAATTTAAATTAAAGAAATACAAATTAATTTGAAACCTAGCTTTATTTTTTATATTAAAAAAAAACACAAAAAAAAATTAATTTAAGCGACCTTAAAATTAAGTTTTTTTAAAAAGTTAAAAAGAAAATAAAAAAATTAAAATTAAAGAAATAATTAAACATAACTTAATTTTTAAGCTCATTTCCGTGAAGCGTTAGTGTGAGTAATTATGCCGATAATAATTTTATTATGAAGTTTTTCATAGTGACATTGTTGATTCTTCAAACACTTAGACGTGAATTTCAATAGTATTTTTTACAGCGGTTTATGAAAAATCAAGCATTCAATGCATCGTCGAAATTTAACCAGAATGCTCCCCAATGCCCTTTGAACCTCCTTTGCCCTATGAATAATTTGGAGAAATCCTCAAATCATTGGATAACAGAATCTCTTGTGAATACGATCTGCCTGGAAACTCAGGGACCGCCCATGCTCACGTACTAACTGCACCACAGGTTTTTCTGGAAGTTCTTGGCTTTAAATATGGCAAACATTTGCCACTTGTGGAAATTTGAAAAAATCTCACTAAAGAAAATTCCTTTATGTACTACTCCCTAGTGTGCAGAGTGAAAAGTGTAAGGGAGGAAACTTGCAAGAATGGAATTTGACATGTTCCACACAATCTATTTTGGATTTTTAAACATATTTCACAGTGAATAAAATTTCTAAAACGCTTAAAAATTTTAAACTCTAAATTTGCCTCGTACATATTTAAGCTAACTGTGATAAATTTGCATTTACTAAACTTGCTGCTTACATATTTAAGTTAATTGTGATAAATTTTAATGCCTAGTTGTGAATTGATTTCGGATAAAGCAATTCTCTCTTGTGGTGCCTCTGGTGGCTTCTGCACGATTTATAATTCCTTTTGTTTAATATTTAATAAATGATTTGATATAAAGGTGAAACAAATTTAAAACGGTAACAAATCCAGCGGTTCAGCCGCGGTTTTCGAACCCAGGACCTATGTTACACTGGATAATAAGAATTATAATACAGATTCAGCAGCTCACAGCAGGGAGATCGGTGAAAATGAGAGTGAGAATGATTTAGTAAATTTAATTGGTGGGCGCCAAAATGTGAAGAATGCGCATGCAGTCATGATGTTGAAGGGAATCTTGGGATATTGCAGGGACGTTGCTGCAGCATCCATGGGAAAGCTTGCCAAAGCTTTGCAGAGGAGAAAAGGTCAGAGGATCCTTACTCTGATTTTAGGTATTCCATCGTTCAGATGATTCTTGAAAAGAATATCTACAACAAATTCAGTCAGTTGAGGCCATTGGGTCCCTCGCATCCCTCAGTCCCAGCATGTATCTCAAATATTTACCGTAGCGGTGCTGCAATGGAGGCATCGGTCAGCTGGAAGGAGTCCTGTTTTGGTGTCCACGTTGGCCGGGCGGCGCCGGGCCCCGGCTGGGCGGAAGGTCGATTCTCGGAATCAACCTTCCACCCAGCCGGGGCCCGAAGGCCGGCCGGGCAGCGCCGTGGACACCAAAACAGGGCCGCTATATATTTGAGAATCAACCCGCCAACAAAACAAAGAGACGTAGGCAAAACGACAGATTTTTTTTTTTTTTTTTTTTAATATGATTATAACAAATCCACTTTTAATATAAATTGAAATTTAAAAATTTATTTCATATATTATTAATTATAAAATATCATATAATATAATTTTAAAAATTTTAAATTATTTAATATTTAAAATTGTTAAAATTGTTAAAAATATTTTATATTTCACAATTTCAAAATATTTTATATTTAAATATTTTAAAATTTTAAAATATGCTATAAAATGTTATGTTTTAAAATTATATTATTTATATTTTAAATTTTAAATTTAAATTTATTAGGTTTATATTTAAAACAACAAAACAATTAATATTAACACAAAAAATTAATATTAATTTTTTTTAATTCTTTGTAACTAAAAAGAGGTTAATTTTCACTTTTTTAAACATTAAAAGTTATTTTTTGTATTTTTTTTGTTTTTATTTTTAAATATAAAAAATAAAGTTAAGTTTCAAATTAATGTTTATTTTTTAAATTTTAATTTTTTTTATTTTCTTTTTAACTTAAAAAAAAAAAAAAAACTTAATTTTAACATTCGTTAAACATTAAAAGCACCAATTTAAAAAAAAAAATTTAAAATGTTTTTAAATTTAATTTAATTTATTAAAATGTTAAAAACAAAAACAAAATACTAGATAACCATTAAATTGTTTTTAATTTACAAATATATTTATAATAATTAAAAAAATAGTTTAATATAAACTAAAATAAATGTGTATTTCCCTTCAAATAAAAAAATAACATATCCAATGATATTTTTAAAAATAAAATTTCATGTTTTAAAATAAAATAAAAAAATAATTTTATTTTTTATTTTATCTGTAGCACATTTAGAAAAAATAAAAATAGAATAAATATAATTGGTTTTTATGTGCATAGTTGTTTTTTGGTTTTTTCTTTCATGGAGAAACCTAGGAGCCCTAAAAAAGAAAAAAATTCTAAATTTCTATCCTAAAAACCCTAAAAAATTGAGCTTTTTTCCATTTTCTTAGCTAAAAAAATATTAAAAAAAATTAGGGTTATCGAACCTAAAAACCATAAAAAAATAGTTGTAGGACATAAAAACCATAAAAAAAAACTGATTTTCCCCAAACTCGCCTTGAAATGGACAAAATAGAAGGGAAACTAACCTTTGAAATGTGAAGAACTCCTGTTACCAATGCGAACGCAACGCCTCCACAAAATTACCAATGCCAACACAACACCTCCACAAAATTGCTCCAACAAAATTGATGTGATGTGAGGAATAGAAGCGATGATTGTTATCTCCACAAAATTACCAATGCCAACCCAACACCTCCACAAAATTGCTCTAACAAAACCCAAAATTGATGTGATGTGAGGAAAGAAGAAATGAATGTTATTATATAGGGAAGATTGTGTGATTAAAATCAAAAATTAAAAATATTTATATGTTAATTATAGATAATATTTAGTTAATATTTACATGTAGTCAATGTGAAATATATTTATATGTAGTTAAAAACATTTACATGTAGTTAATTATAGTTAATTTTAGTTAATATTTACATGTAGTCAAAGTTAAATCATTCAAATAAGAAAATTATTTTAGTTTGGAAGACATGCATGAATGAAATATTTTGTGTGGGATTAAAATTTAAAATTTAAAATATTTACATGTAGTTAATTATAGTTAATATTTACATGTAGTCAATGTTAATTATAGTTATTATAGTTAATATAATAGTTAAAATAGTTAGTATTTGCATGTAGTTATTATAGTTAATATTTACATGATGTCAATATTAAATAATTTAAATAAGAAAATTATTTTAGTTTGGAAGGGGTGAATGAAAGGAATATTTTGTGTGGGATTAAAATTTTAAATATTTACATGTAGTTAATTATAGTGAATATTATAGTGAAAATAGTTAATAATTGCATGTTGTTATTATAGTTAATATTTACGTGGAGTCAATGTTAAATCATTCAAATAAGAAATTTATTTTAGTTTTGAAGGCATGCATGAAAGGAATATTTTGTGGATATTTTGAATAGAAAGTATGGTGAAATATTTCAATACTAATAGTTTATTAAAATGTTTTGAAATACATTTTAGACGAATATTTTATACGAAATATTTGAAACAAAAATTTTGGAGGGAAAATTTTTAGCGAAAATTTGGGGGGAAAATTTGTAGGGAAAATTTCAGTCTTTAAGCTATATATTGTAATTGGGAGAGAGTGCATTTGTATCATTCAACATATTCTTGTTGAAAGCCATGGGTTCTTCTGATAGCGAAGTTTTTCTTTCTACAACATCAACATCTTCGTCACGCAACAACTCTATTCAGATTGATGATTATAACAAGAGTCTGATCACCATGAATAGAGAGTCAAAAGTTCGACTTGGTCGTAATCCTAAGAATGATGAGAACATAATTGATGAGGTGCAGCAAAAAGAAATTTTTGTAAATCGAGAGTCAGTTATTCCACTTATTCTTAATCCTAAGGATTATGAAAGTGCCAGTGATGAAGGGCATGATGAAGAATTTCCAGTGTCAAAATTTTTACTTCATCCAAATCCTAAGGATTATGAGGGCACCACTGATGTAGGGGGGGATGAAGAGTATCTACTTCGTCCTAATCCTAAGGATTATGTGAGCACTACAGATGAAGAGAGAAATGAAGAATTTGCAGAGTCAAAACATCCACTTCATCCAAATCCTAAGGATTCTGCGAGCACCACTGATGAAGAGGAGAATGAAAAATTTCTAAAGTTAAAATATCCACTCTAGCCTAATCCTAAGGATTATGTTAGCACCACTGATGAAGAGGGGAATGAAAAATTTCCAGAGTCAAAATATCCACTTCGTCATAATCCTAAGGATTATGCCAGCACCACTGATAAAGATGGGAATGAAAAATTTCCAGAGTCAAAATATCCACTTCGTCCTAATCCTAAGGATTATCCCAGCACCACTAATGAAGATGGGAATGAAAAAGTTCCAGAGTTAAAATATCCACTTCGTCCTAATCCTAAGGATTATGCTAGCACCATTGATGAAGAGGGGAATGAAGAATTTCCAATAAATATAGATTCAAGGAATATACTCGTTTTGTTTTGATTCAAGGCATATAGATTCTAGCATCAACTCGTTTTGTTTTGATGATGTTTTTTCAATCCTTTTTTCAACAAACAATTTCATTTTTAGCATAATTTTAAGAAATGTGGAAATTTGACCTTGAGAAAAAAACAAATGCGTTCTGGAATACTCAATTTTTGTTTTTGGGGCATTTTTTCATGTTTTTTGAGTCTTTTTGGGCTAGAGTTCCCGTTTTGAGGTAATAGTTCCCGTTTGATCGGTAACTATGTTCACATTTAATGAAGTCACATGGTTGTTAAAGAACCAAGGTCATGGAGAGACAAATCAATAGTAAAAGGGGCAGCATGTGAGCACACTCAACAACACAGTCCAAAATGTCTTCTTTTCTCTTATCTACATATTTCCTTTTAGTTATATTTCGATAGGATATAATATAAATGTCCTATGACTCCTATGTAATGTGAGGAAGAGTAGACCCTTATTTTTAGCAGAGATGGAGTTAATGCCTCTATCTCTATAGATATCATTTGTAAATACCATTTCAGGGTTGGATTTTGGTCGACCTCGATACTTTTCATAATAAGGAAAACTCTTTTTTTTCACTTCATGTTGGAGGATTTTGTGATTCAAGGACTATATAATGTATGATGTTTTTCTCTCACTGTTTTATTCTTCTGATTTATGAGTTGCACCATCTAGTAAAGTGTGAGTAAGAGAACCCTTAGAGGATCTAATAGTTAATTATCTGTTGTTTAGTATTCTTCAAATCATATATATGTTTATTAGAGCATGTTAGTGAAGTTTTCATGAAGGATTTATGAAATTATTTATGGATGCATTTTTCTTTCTAAAAGTTGTTTCCTTTACATAAAACATAGTTTGTGTAAAAGGCCACTCTCATAGCTATGTGAATGATTTAGGATATGCATATTTCTTAGATTGAGTGCCAACTATATGTCACCTTTCATTTGTTACAATATTCTCCCCTATACTACCAATTTACCCATACAACTTATAATTTCCATTGCTTGCCAAATGCATGAAAGTATAAAATAATAAAAATCATTTCATACTCTTTAAGAAGCCATCCCACCACTCAAAACCTTCTACTTTGAAATGAATTATGATGTGTAAGGCTTACTCCTTTGCATTCAAGGAGTGACTCCTTGCACTCAAATCTTTGGCGCCGTTGCTGGGGAGGAAAATTGAAGTTTATCCCTGGGTGAATGAGAAATTTATAAGTTTGGTTTTGAGGTGTACCATTTCAGCTGTATTTTTAGACTGGTTTACACCTAGTGACTTTATTATTGATGTTCTGGCTCCAAGAAGGGCTATAATTAGGGCTAACCCATATTTCCAATTGATAATTCCTATCCCTGACTCTGAGAAGCTAAGCAAGAAAAAGAGTAAATGAAAAATTTCTCCCTCTGCTAATTTTTCTCAAAGGTTGTCCCTAAAGACGTGTTTCAAACTCTGTACCCTGATTTTGCAAAAAATCTTGTACCTCCCTTATTTTTCATCCAAAAAATAGCCTCTACATCAAACATTGGTGCTTCACCATATGTTGCTCAAAATCCACCAATTTTTGTTCCACAAATCCCAGCAATTCATACCATGATAGGTCAAAACCAATCCCCTAACCGAATGGATGCAATCGTTGCTACTAGGTATGCCCCTTTGGTTTTACCTCAACCTATGAATGCATTACTTGTAGGAGATTATCTCAAGTATATGCCTAAATTTAGTGGTGAGGGAGAGGTAGCAACTGAAGAACACCTTGCTGATTTTTATGCCTATGTTGACAATCTGAATATTGAGCATGAAGATATCTGGATGAGAGTTTTTGTTCAGAGCCTTGATGGTGATGTTAGGAAATGGTTCAGATATTTGACAACTGGTAGCATTATTGGAATTGAAACCCTAGATGATACATTTTTAAGGAAATGGGGTGATAAGAAAGATTTTCTGTATTATATCACTAAATTTGGTGCAATCAAAAGAAAAGAAGGAGAATCAATTTTATTTTTCTAAGAGATTCAATAAGATGTATAGAAAAATACCTATTGAAATGAAGCCTGCTGAAGCTTCAACCAAAATCACTTATGTTGGTGCCTTTGATCCTGATTTTTGTTTATTATTGAGAGAAAGAAGTTATACAATGCTAACACAAATGAAGGAAAATGCAATGGAGGTAGAATCTAATGTATTAGTAGCTGATAGACTCAGAGGAGGGATTCACAGAGAAAAAAGGAAGAAAAAATTTGAAGTTTCATCTTCATGAAATTCTGACATGGATCCTAAGCTAGATGATCTGACCAAGATGGTAAATTTGTTGACCACTGAGATGTCTAAGATCAAGATGGAAGTAATACCATATACTAATATAAATGTTTCATTTGATCAGCCTAATAGGCATCAATTTAGAAGACCCGATGCTCCTCAAATTTTGCAGTATGAGATGCTTCTGATAAAAAAGTGCAGCCCCCTTTGTTGGATGCTATATTTGAAGATAAAGAGGAAGATGAAGGGTTGGAGAAATTTGCTGATATCAGTTGTCTAAGAGATAAAGAATGGATAATTCATCTTACACAATTCGAATGAAGACTTGATGTCATATGCTTAGAATAATGAAGTGAGTTATGATCATTCCATGATTGCAACTGATCATCAAAGTAGATACAATCTCAGATCAAATAAGATTGATGAAAACCCCAAGCTAGTTTCACAACCAAAGAAGAATAAGGATACAGTTAAAATTGTGGTAGAAATGCAAGTGGTTGAACCAAGCAGACCGAAAATTTCGGTAGCAGCTAACCCTCCTCCACTTGAGGTAAAAAATTCTCACAAGTTGCCCCATGTTTTCAATTTTGAAAATGAGATACAAAAAATAAAGATTCATGTTCCTCTTACAAAACTCATGAAAAATGATGATTTCAAAAAGACTTTTATGAAATCTCTTCAGCCTCCACCCACCAAAGTAGCCTATGATTTTGTTAACCTTCAAGATGACAAGCCAACTGCTATTTTAAGTTCATTGGTAGAAGACAGAGATGACTTTACCCCTCCCTTCTATCTATCTTTGAATATTCATGATAAGATATTTCATAATTGCCTAATGGAATTTGGAGCCTCACATAATTTAATGCCCAAAGTAGTCATGGATGAACTAGTTCTGGAAGTAACTAGAGAATACCAAGATCTCTACTCTTTCGATTCTCAGAAAGTCCAACGCCTTAGTGTCATTAAATACCTTGTAGTAAGCCTCTTTCAGTTACCCATGAGAGGGATGTCGATGCATATTATTGTAGTTGAAATTCGCCCTAGATATGGCATGTTACTTTCTAGGTCATGGATTAGAATATTGGGAGGAAATTTGCAAATGGATTTCAGTTATGTTACTGTCCATGTTTTTGGAGGAGAGAAAATAAGACATTATAGAGAAGCTAAGCTGGCATATATCACTAGTGACAACAATGACCTCACTAATAATCCAGTTTATGCTAGAACAACTCATGTGAGTTCAAGAATTTTACATATGGATAATTCTGCCCTGCCTACATAAAGTTTTCAGATTTTGAAACCTGCTGAAAATCAAATCAATCATGAGGATTCTGAGATGTGGAAAATATATTTTGATGGCTCATGTTCTAGAGAAGGAGTTGGTGGAGGAACAGTTCTCATTTCCCCTTTGAAAGAGAGCTCTACTTTTTCTTTCAAACTTGAATTTGAAGCAAATAATGATTTGGCTGAATATGAAGCTCTTTTAATTGGTTTAAAAACAACAAAATACATGAAAATTTCAAAAATTTCTATTTTTGGAGATGTTGAACTTATTATTCAGCAAATCAATTTTTTTTATCAAACTAAGCATCCCAGACTCAGAGATTACCAAGATGCAATATGGAGAATTATATAAGACTCATTCCTGGACTTTAAAATTTCTTTTGTTCCAAGAGAAAATAATATTTTGGTTGATTCACTTTCTATTTCAGCAAGCTCATTCAATATTCCAATACCAATAAAGCTGAAATATGAAGTGGAAGTCAAGTTTAAACCTAGAATTCTTAATAATGTCAAGCACTGGAAAGTTTTTGTGGATGATCAGGAGATTAGAAGATTCATTGAAGTTGTTGAAGAATTTTTTTTCCTAAACATTGATTAGGATGAAGATCTCATGAAGGATAATGTTGATTATCAAGATACCAAAAATCTGAAGAAAAAAAAAATTCTAATCAGTCTACCATACAACTGCCTACCAATCATATTCCTAAGGGGTTTATCCCACTTGAGAAACTTTTTTATCACAATGATGTTTCAGTCAAACCATAGTTAGCTGAAAGATATGTAGAATTGGAATATTTCCATTTGTGTACAGAACTAGAGCCAAGGTGTGCTAAGATGTCAAAAGCTTTACCAGAAGAAAAAAAGATTGAATACCACAAGATGTTTGATGAATTTGTTGATGTTTTTTCCTGGAAACATGAGGATCTTAATACATATGACACAAATATCATTAAGCATAGAATACCATTGAAATATGGTACTAAGCCATTCTGACAGATTTTAAGACAAATCAGTCCACTATTATTACCAGTCATGGAGAAGGAAGTGAAGAAAATTTGGATGTTAAAATCATCATTCCATTGAGATACTCATATTGCGTTGCTAATCTAGTTCCAGTAAGAAAGAAGAGTGGTGAAGTCAGATTATGTGTAGATTTAAATAATCTTAAAAAATTCTCCAAGAAAGATAATTATCCATTGTCAAAGATGGAGCATATTATTCAAAAGGTAATCGGGTCAGATAAAATTTCCATGTTGGATGGGTTCTCCAAGTACAACCAAGTATCTGTTTGGCTGGAAGATCGAGAGAAGACAATATTCACTACTTCTTGGGGAAAATTCATGTATTCAAAGATTCCATTTGGGCTTATGAATGCCAGAGCTACTTTCTAGCGTGCTATGGAATTTGCATTCATTGGAGAAAAAGACAAATTCTTGGTCATCTATTTAGTTGATATTACTCTTTTTTCAGCTTCATATCAAGATCACACTCAACACTTGAGACAAGTATTTGTTAAATGTAGAAAATATGGTATATCATTGAATCCAAAGAAGTATCATTTTTATCATAAAGAAGGTAAGATGTTGGGTCACATAGTTTCTAAATATGGAGAGAGGATTGATCCCAAAAGAGTGATTTCAATTCAGGCCTTAACACTTCCAAGATCCAAGAAAGAGATTCAATATTTCCTTGGTAAGATCATTTTTTTAAGAATATTTATTCCCAATTTTGTTAAAGTCATGGTGAAACATATTACTTGCATGATGAAGAAGGATAAAGAAGTCAAGTGGACATTTGAAGCCAGAAATTATTTTGAGATGATAAAAAAAAGCTATCATTGAATCACCTCAGTTGGTAAGCCTTGAATACTAAAAGCCTTTCTTGATCTTCTCATTTTCCTCTCAAGATACTATTGCTGATGTTTTATTACAAAAATATGTGGAAGATAAGGAAGCTCCCATAACATTTTTCAGTATAGCTCTTAGAGATGCATAATTGAAGTATGAAATGTTGGAAAATCATGCCTATGCATTAGTGAAATCTCTAAAGGCTTTTAGATTTTATATTTTGCATGCTCAAGTTATTGCCTATGTACCTTCATCTTCTTTTAGAGAAATATTAGTTCAGCCTGATATTGATGGAAAAAGAAGTTAGTGGGTGACTAAATTTATGGAATTTTATTTAGAGATAAAGCTTACCAAACTAATTAAAGGTCAAGGATTAGCCAAACTACTAGCTGAAGAAAATTGTAAAGTTTTGGGCTTGAATTTCATGGATGAAAATATAGAAGGGAAAATTTCAAAACCTATTGACAACATGGTAGTAGATGTAAAGCTTTCTGAATGTAGCTGGTATAAGGATATGATTTATTTTCTGCAACATTTTAAACCTCCTCCAAAATTTTACAAAAGTTGAAAAAAATCAAATTTTGCATCAAGGATAATCATTTATATTGGAAAGATCCTATAGGATTTTTTTTGAGGTGCATTGACCTAGATGAGCCCAATATTTTTTATATGCATAGAAGTGTGTGTGGAGGTCATCATTATTGGAGAAATACTGCATACAAAATACTAAGAGCTCGTTATTTTTGGCCTAGCTTATTTTTTGATGTATGTGCTGAAGTGAGATCATCTGAAAAATGTAAGAAGTTCACTTGTAAAAAACATTTGAAGTCTTTGCCTCTTAAGCCCATAGTTGTTTCTGCACCTTTCCAACAATGGGGATTGGATTTCATTGGGGAAATCCATCCACTTTCAAGTGGACAACATCGTTGGATTCTTGCTGCAACTGATTATTTCACCAAGTGGATTGAAGAAATACTTACGAGGAATGCTACTCATAAAGTCATCAGTAACTTTCTAGAGGGAATCATAACCATATTTGGACGTCCATCAAGGTTAGTAGCAAATAATGCAGGTGCTTTTAAAGCTACACCATTGGTAAATTTCTATGAAGACTATGGTATTCATTTTAATCACTCTACAACTTACTATCTACAAGGGAATGGTTTAGCTGAATCATCTAACAAAAGTTTGGTAAGAATAATCACCAAGCTATTGGAGAAAAACAAGAAAGCCTGAGACTCTAAACTGAAATTTGATTTATGGGCTGAGAGGGTGACAATCAAAAAGTATATTAATACATCACCCTTTCAAATGGTTTATGGAACTGAGTCTATTTTCCTAGTCCAATTAGCCATTCGTGTAGCTAAATTTTTTCAATATCATGAAGTTGAGGCAAATGACATGACTAGAATAATTTATCAGATCATAGAAGTGCAGCAAAAGCGAGAACAACTATATGATTTGGTAAGAAAATATCAGCAAGCTGTAAAGAAAGTTTTTTATAAAGGGACTAAAAAGGAATATTTTCAGATTGGAGATCTGGTGTTGAAATGGGATGCACAGCACCAGGACCTAGGTAAGCATTTCAAATTTGATGCTTTATGGCTTGGTCCTTTCAGAATCTCTAATATTTTTCAGAAAAATACTTTTGATTTGCAACATCTTGATGGGATAGAACTGTTTGGAGGCCCATTTAATGGGCGCTTCCTCAAGAAATTTTTTACGAAGGCTCTTGATGGCTTAAATTTGCTATAAATACCATTGTGTTTCATAATAAGACTGCATAACCGAATTAAAAGGCACTAAAATTTCAAAATATTCTTAGAGACTCGCAAGGAGAGCTCAATCCCCTATAGAGCCAATGTTAGCACAGTTCTATGCTAAGTCACGAGTGTGTTTTAATTTTTTTGTTTTTAGGATAAAAATTTGTAAATTAAAAAAAAAAATTAGAATGCTACCAAAAATTCCGGTAGCGTCTATTTTAGCCCTGTCGAATAGTCTGCTTTAATTCTATTTTATGTATGTTTGTTCTTTACCTGATGCTACCGAAAAGTTTGGTAACATCCTTTATTTAAAAATAAAAATAAAAAGTGCATCCGCTTTTGTGTTAGCCATGTGTTTTCGTTATCAACTATGTTTTACACTTTTTATCATGAGTTAGGTCACGTGATAGGAAAGGTTTATGTTGAGTGATGTTGAATTGAGTCATGGTTATATGTGGAGCAAGCTAGGTGTCGACCCGCAGTTAAGAAAATCCAACCTTTGTTTTTCCTATCTGTCATCTAAGTTGTTATATCCATATATTGATGTATGTATTAAGTGTTAAGGTAGATCATGGATCTAAATTTTTAATGTGATGACCGTTTGGATTGATCACGCATGAATGCTACCGGAATTTTAGGCCTGTCATAAGGATAAAATGGAGGTGACGACCAGCTCCAACTCTGTTCAACTCTAACCACATGTAGCTATTATGTGAAACACAACAACCAACTAAAGTTAATCATGATTACCACAATGTGTGTTTTACGGTTCAAGATATTTCCCATTATGAAAAATCTCATGCATGTAAAGGTGAACCAAATTGTCTTTTTAACCACTGAAATAAAGGGAAAACCATTAGTTTCGAGTTTAGATTCTAGTGAATGAGAAGCTCCAGTGAGCAGCTTCAGGAAGGAGACTTAGATTTCAAACATATTTCATTGAAGATACAACAACACCTGTTAAGTGAGATCCCCTAATATTGACACCTATCATATTACAGTAGACAATCTTCTTTATTACTGAAGATTACTAAGAAAGGAGGAAAACTAAAATGTAGTGAAGCCCAAGGAGCTGCTCTAATTGATGCTAATCCGAATGTGAGAAGTTTCTTTTTTCAGGCATGGTGGTATCCATTGTGCTCAAGACTAGGAAGCTCTCATTTAGGAGTAGTTACCAAACTTTCACTTTATTTTAATGGGCAAGAAGAAAATTTATATGGCCTCAGATTGCAGGTCTCAGCAGAGTCTATTGCTGAAGCTTTCAACCTTCCATAGGAAGGAGAAAATTGTTTCAAAGGCCAAGTCATCAATGGAGGGGACCTCAGTAGTTTTATCAAATATGGACACAGAGACCCTAACTGGGCTAAAGGGATTCCCAAAATTTACCTTAAGAATGAAAGGGATGAGACTATCAAGATCATCAAAATTCACCTTACCTATGAGAGGAGGTATACTATTGCTTTTCTTTATCACATGAGGTTTTTGTTTCACATTTCACGTATGAGGACCCTCAACCAACCATTATTTTTATTAAAGAGCTTGACAAATATGTCAGATAGGATACAAACTCATACAGTTGCATCAGAGTATAGCTTATATCAGCAGGCTCTTATCAAGGTATTGGTTATTGAGGAACTCAGGAAAAGAAACCAGTCATGGGAACACTTTTTGTTTTACAGGGTAGGCCAACCTACAATTACACCAGATATTCCTGCTCAGCTATCTCTAGCTTTAGAGCAACATCCTCAGCTTGCCAAGAACAAAGGGAAAGTTAGAAGCCAACTACTTCATTAGTTGGTAATAGTACTAAGAGAAAGGCTAAGAAGGAGAACATCCACAAAAATGATAAAGGCAAAAAATAAAAATTTCCTTCAACCAAGGTTGAAAAGAATTTGGAGAAAGGAGAAGGTTCATGGACAAAAAAACCCAAATTAATGAATATGGTGCCTCTTATTTCTCCTTCTCCCAATTTTTATACCAGAGCACGGAGAGTAAATTCTGTAACTGCACAAAAATCCAAAGAACAGTTGCTACTGAAAGTTTCAGAATCATACATTCAACAAAATATTCAGAAGGAATATCAGCCCACTAAGTCTGATGAGGAGCTCCTAAAGGATGCAGGGTATGATATTAGTAGCAAGAGAAGGAAAAAATATGCAAAACCAGTTTCTCGTAGCAGGAAAATGCACACAAGAGACAACAACAAATTTAGCCTAAAGTCTAAAGCCCTGCATAATCCAAGTTTTTAGACATAAGTCATAGATGCAGAGAGGAAATCTGAAGGGTTACAGACAGTAACTCATTCAATTGCAGATTCTAGTGGGTCCAAAAAGAAAGATAAGGGTAAATCCCCTTTAGACCAGTAAACAGAATCCTCAAAAATAAGAAAAGTCCATAAGAGTTCATATGAGAAAAATACCATTTCCAAAGAGACAACCACGAGGACCATGAGGTCAAAATCAGATGTTGACAAACAAATAGACTTGGAGAAACCTGCAAAAGTTGCATCTCATATGGATGAGAGGTAAAAGGATTTCATGGTGAAATACCTTTTTGCCTACTAGTTACATTTTTGAAGAGCAGCTCAATTTTCAGAATGTATAAATCTGCACAAGATTTTTCAAGTATTTCTCTGTTCATTTTTTAAAATGAAATAGAGCATTACCAGAATTTCTGTTACCGTTACAGTTTTTGCGCAGTTACAGGTTTTTACTAAAATTTCTGATAGCGCCTGTTTTAAATGATATTTGAAAATTGTCAGCAGAGTTTCCGAGCAATTCCAAGGATGATAATGACTCATAATGATATGGATATGTCAAGTGATGGTTGACAAGTGGTTATGAGGTTGTTAAAGGCCAAATTTAATAAAGACACATGGTTGTTAAAGAACCAAGGACATGGAGAGACAGATCAACAAAAAAATGGGCAACATGTCAACACACTCAGCAACATAGTCCAAGCTTTCTTCTTTTCTCTTATCTACAATTGTCCTGTTATTTATATTTCGATAGGATATAGTTTTAATGTCCTACGACTCCTATGTAATGTGAGGAAACGTGGATCCTTCTTTTTAGGAGAGATGGAGTTGTTCCCTCTCTCTCTATAAATATCGTTTGTAGATACCATTCAAGGGTTGGATTTTGGTCGACCTGAAGACTTTTCATAATAAAGAAAACTCCTTTTTGCACTTCATGCTGGAGAATTTTATGATTCAAGGACTATCTAATGTATGGTGTGTTTCTCTCATTGTTTTATTCTTCTAATTTATGATTTGTAGCAGCTAGTAAACTGTGAGTAAGAGAACTGTTAGAGGGTATAAAATTTAATTATCTATTGTTTAGTCTTCTGCAAATAATATGTTGAGTAGAGCATGTTAGTGAAGGTTTCATGAAGGATTTATGAAATTATTTATGCATGTATTCTGCTTTCTAAATGTTGTTTCCTTTACATAAAACAGACTTGGTGTAAAAGGCCACTCTTATAGTTGTGTGACTGATTTACGAGATGCATATTTCTTAGATTGAATACCAACTATCTGTCACCTTTCATTTTTTACAATTTGCTCCCCTGTACTACCAATTTACCCATACAATTTGTACTTTCCAGAACTTTCCAAATGCATGAAAGTATACAATAATAAAAATCATTTCAAACACTTTAAGAAGCCATCCCACCACTCAAAAACTTCTACTTTGAAATAAACTATGATGTGTAGGGCTTACTCCTTTATAGTCAAGTAGTGACTCATTGCACAAATAGTATTAATATTTGGATTTATCATAATTTTTGCAACAGAATACTTCCGAACTCTCTAGATAAATACAATTGTATAGGATTATTGTTCTTCGATATTATCTCCAGCTTGGAATTAGTGATATGTTTTTAGATCAACGGTTCAAATGTATATGGTTTTAATATACAGTGGTAGATGAGGCAACGTGGTTATGTGAGTAACTATCTCCCTCCTACAACATTTCTTTGTCTCAGTTGGACCCTTCACTCCTCTAGAGCGAGATTTTCAACTGAAGGATTACCATTCATAGTGTTTTCCCTAGCCATGGCGCTTTGGCAATCACTAGGCAACTTGAATTCATAGAAATTTGCCTAATAGTCTTGTTTTTAGCTTTGGGTTACTTATATTTCTCTACAGCCATATTTCGTGGTATCAGAACGTAATACTCTTTTTTCCTTCAACTTATTTTGTAGGTGTGTTATCTCCAATGGTGTTACGACATGCGTCGTTCAATGTTTTTCTCATGGATAGTTTTAATGCACAGATAAAAACCCTACCCGATCTTCAAATGTATATAGTCACCTTGGTTCCAAGCGCAACAGGTAATTTTTTCCACAACCCTATTTTTTCTCCTCTTTAGTTCTAGGTACACAATTTGATTCTAATACATTAGTTCTCATGTGGGGTTTCAATAGTTACAATTGTTCTAAAAAACAAGAATTATAGGTAAAACCCTAACCCTAATGGGGTTTTCCAAGAGTTAATTTTTTTGGCATAATCCTAGCTTCCTAATATAATTTTGGTTTTGCAAACACATTTTGGTTTTCCATCTTTGCAAGAAAAGGATTTGACTTCAAATGACTACCTTTTATTTTCGTATGGTGCCTCCAAGTTCTAATTAAATCCCTGTATATGATTTTTAATACCCTAGGTTCTTAAGGAGATGAACTGAACCAAGGAATTAGGGTTTAAGTTTTAAATTTCATAGTGTTGTTCTATCTTAGGAACTTTTTGTATGAATTATCTTGTAAGTTTTTTTTTTCCACGCGGCCTTAAATACTGAACCGAGTGGTTGAATTATTTCATTCAACTATCTTTTGTATTTTGAAATTTCATTGTTAAAAATATTTGGAGACTGATGTTAGTTTTGTTCCTAAATCAACTCGACTTTCAGCACTGCGTTGATGGATTGTTAATAAGGCCTTAGGCATTTGTGAATATTTTTTATGTAATTTAAAATTTTTCTGTTTTTGGCCATATGAATTTTTGTTTCAGTTTAAAATTTACATTTCGTTCTCAATTATGTGTCATGATTATGTTAACTATGATTTGATTCTTGTAAATGTTTACTAAAATCTGTATGTAAATTATAGTTGTTATGAACCATTTCTTGTTATATCTATTTTTTTACCCTAAAGGGTTTCAGGGGTATTTTTTGTAGATTTAATATCGGGTCTTAACTGTTTGAAACAAATATTCTTCCTCCTCGTAAAACCAAAGAGATTCTTTTATTAGTGCTACTTAAATATCTAACACAACTATGAAGTTACTTTAGGCCATAGAACCTATTATAAATATATACAAAAATATTATTATTGGTCTGGGAGGCTGGTGAGACCTGTCGGCAGGACATCGCACATGTATTCCAATCATATTTACTTTAGAGATTAGGATTGTTCTAATTCCAGGGGCTAGGTAATTCCATGTCCATGTAAGTATGGAACTAGCCTCATCCTATTCAACAACAATATATTTAATATTATCATAATTAAACAAACATTTACAAAAAACATAGAAAAAGAGAAACACACAACAAAACCATTCACACTTTTTACATTATTTTTTTCTTCAGCAAATCAGTGTGCCACAAAATCATAGTGGGAAAAAGAATGCTCTAGCCAACTAATGATAATTGGTTCCCTCTACTAGAACCCCCTCGAGCCAACTTCACATCAAAAATAGTTTCCGTGACAAAGACCATACCAAGTCCAATCTAGGATATTCTCTAACCACACCAGGTCCATTTTAGGGTTTCAATAACCACACAAGGTTCATTTTGGAATTATACTAGCCAAATCGGTGAAGAATTCCTTTTTTTTTGTAGCATCCTACCTCCCTCAACAACATCCTTTTCTAAGGGTATCAAGTTATACAATTTTTTTTCCTTACTCTCTTGGGCCCCCTCTAACCAGGCTCCAAGTTCACAAGCTTGCCTTAGGATTTTTCCGCTCACACCCTCTTGTACCCCTTTTCCCCAACTGAGATAATTTATCTCTAGCGAGAGGAATATGGGCACACAAAAACCTCTACCCATAACTGTCTTTCAAAAATCTGAAATGTGAAACTCTCTTTCAACATCTTTTCCCTCTGTAATTTCATGACTGACTATCTATGATATTTTATTAATGAAAAATTAAAATAAAAACATTTATCTTAATAACTAGTTTTTATCGGGCCTTTAGCATGGGCCCACAATATACCAAGTAATTAATGTAATCAGAATATTTAAAATTTACTAGGGGTATTACATCTCCCCCCCTTCAAGTGAAACATAGTGCTCAGTGTTTTCCTGGCCCTCAGAATAGGTTGGGATATGCCTCACATAGAAAATTTTCATCCTCCTAGGTAGCTGTTACACTGGAAATTGTCATCCTGACATTTTTCTATGTGTATGAGTTCATTATTACTCGTACTTCTCCCTTTGCAAGTCTAACATATCAGTTCCTCATGTCAAGCCTTGAAAATCAGAGAAAGGTTCCTAAAAATCTCCTAGGTGTCGCACTTTCTCTCTATCTTGCCTGCGGTCTCGCACCCAATGTTCATCTCTCTTGCATATCTGAACACACTTTATCTGTGTTAAAAGTGCAGACCCCTGTAATATCAAAAAGGCGCAAGTAATTTCTAAAAATCTCAATAAAAGTGAATTCTAGAAGCTTCCAGAAAATATATTGCGGTGATAGAACTGCTCTTATGAGGTGCATGTATCCCTTACCTTATGGAGCTAACCCCTTGATGTGAGGATCTTATCCCTTTGAAGGAGGATTCTATCCCTTCATAGTTGGAACAGAAAACCTCCTCTATTCTACTATAAAAAGAGGCATTGGGTAGCCTCAAAGGGAGTTGAAGCTTCAGAATATTTGAAGTTAAGTGCTGTTGAGATTCAGACTCAGTTAATTAAGACTTTTGTGAGGAAAGATTACATACCTCTATTCGTCTTGGTTGGAGGAGTGCAGAGCTTATCAAATTAAAGGAGATTCCTGCTTCGGACCCCAGAAAGTCCTGTGCAACATCAAGGCTCAAGTTGTAAGGATTTTCTTCTTTTGAAATTAATAAAAATATACCCATTTTTCTCAATAAGCTTTCAATCAATAGTTTATTTCATATATTCCTTGATCAATATCATAAGCATGGTTTATGATGATTTCTATACAAGTGCTATGTAATATTTTTCTTGTTTGTGACTGCAGGTTTACGAGGAAAACTCCTTCAAGCGCGCGAGGGACAACAATGACTTCAAACAAGCACTGGACAAATGGTAAGTCCTTAACACTTCCATAGAGCTTTTCATGGATCACATATGCTTAGAGAAAGATTAGTTTATTTGGCTGTTTGTTGCTAGATACTTTTAGTACTAGGGAGATCGGTCTTGTCCGCAAGACGGATTAATCCTCCAACAAATTGGCGACTCTGCTGGGGAAAGAACTTGTTGTTTTTGGTTCTCTTTTATTTTGATTTGAGGAAACATTTTCCTAGTTTTTGATTGATAGACATCTGCCTGGGTAGCTTAGGTTTTCTCTGTTTTTGAAAATTTTGAGATCTTTTATGTTTTTCTCTAATTTTTCCTAGGACCGCACTTTGCCTTCTTTTCACAGTGCGGGCAGTTTCGCATATTTGCTTTAGTAAATAGTGCGGTACTGCACTTGTTACTTCTGCAAGCCTGCAGACCCTGTTAAAATTTTAAAAATATTTGGATTTCTTCCTTTATTTTATCTTTATTTTGATTTATATTTTTTGGTTTCTGTCCAGATTGATGATTGTTTCTGTTAAAAGCTTTCTATGAATGAATCTTAGCAGTATGGTGTTTTGATGATTTTCTAGAAGTTTTGCATGTTGGATTGTTTTTCGCTTGGTCTTTGTAGCGATTCGAAGCATTGACTTTTGGAAGTACCTAATATTACATTGGTCTTTTGTCTTTTTCTTAATCTGGCCTGATTGTGAAATCATCCTTTATTAAGAAATAGAGTTACCTGTTTCTTTGCAAATCTTCGACAAGAAACTTTGTTATTGGTTTTTGAATTTCATTTGTTATAAAAACATAATTGAGTGTTTTTGATCTGTTTGTTATTCTGAGCGAATAGATCCTTAGTTTGCTGAATAACTAAGTAAAACATTCTTCAAAAAAACAATTTCTTAAAGCTTTAATTCGATTAGATTGTTAAAATTTGTAGATCTTAGAATTAGTTTGATAGTTTTGAGTGTTTTTCATAGAATTTTGTAGATCTCTTTTGAAGAAAACTTGTTTTATAGCTTCAAGTTTTAAAAGTGAAAGGATTTTCTTATGAGCTTTGATAGTTTTGTTTCATTTGGAGTTATTGCTGAAAAGACAAAAATATTTTCTTTCAATTGCTCTTAATGTTTAAAGAAGGAATTGTTCATTAAAATAATTGCATTCTCCAACTTTTCCTTAATTAGAATTTCATCGAAAGAAAACGATCTGATTATCATTTTTAGGTGCATTTTTAGTGTTTTTAGAAGTCGAGTCTTCACACCATCAGAGTTTCATTTCTGCGCTCGTTGACTTAAGAAATAGCTCTTAAAAGTAACGCTTAATTAAAATTCATCTAGTAATCTTTTTATTTTCTAGGGCTCTTATCACCAACATAGCTTAGGCTAGTATCTTGGAGTAGGGAGTAATTAACTCTCCAAGGTAGTAAAACAAACAAGTAGACAAATCTTGCGATAGGAAATAAACCCAACTGTAATTTGTATAATCTAGGAAGCTTCTCTTAAAGAAGTTAATCACGAGATCATGTCCAAACCTTTGAGACAATCAATTCTATTTCATTGGGGAATATAGAAGATTTTGCGCGTATTACAAACAGTAAACCTCAGATTAATCGTTGTCGAGGAGCCTGGGGTCACTTGTCTGTAAACGTCGGATTAACCATGTCAAGGAACCTTCAAGGGGATTGAGCTTTTTTACTCTGCCCTTGCGCGTGGGATCGGATCGTAGACTGTTCCCCCAGTTATATTTGTTATTATTGGCAACCTTAGTGTCCACAAACTTAAGATTATTTCCTAAGGTGATGGTGAAGGAAATATCTCACTGTACCTGGAGAAGACGTCAACTAGACTCACTTGGACTCTCTGGGGGGTTATGTTCACATGAGATGGTTTTGTGAGGAAACTTGTGCCAGTCTGTTTCATTAAGTAGGTTGTCAGGGTAACTATTCCAACCGCCCTTTCTGTATTAAATTTCTACTAAGTTGGATTTCATCACCAACTAGTGTTTTTAGTATGAGAAGTTACTGTTTGTGTGTGGTTTGAACTCCTAGATTTTTAAACGTGTGATTCAGTTGTTTGTTTTTTAAAGGCCTTAGGTGTTTTCATTGAAATTTTGTTTGTTTGCATGTGATTAGTTAAATATTTAATTATGGCAGAATTGCCAAGACAATCCCAGAGACTACAAGGGAAACCCCCTGAATATACACCAAGTCAGCTTGAAGGGCTTCGTGCTCTGGTATCGTCTAGTAGCAGTAGGATTAAATCAACAGAAGTTGGAACTTCATCCATAATGGTTAATCCTGATTATCAAACACCCATAACATAACACATTCAAGAGCCGATTTCAGTTTCTGAAGTTACTGGTAGTATTTCTCCTACTAGTGAACTCGCTAACGAACCTGAAATCTCTGAACCTGAAACTAAACCTTCTGTTTTGGAAACATCCTCGAGATTTATTTCACCAACTTCTAGCGATCCTGGTTCACCTACGGTAAGAAATATTATCACTGATGATCTTCCATCTGGACTAATTTATATTGAAGAACGTACTAATCCAAACGAAGAGTTATCTCTTCCCAATTCCCCTAAAGCGTTAAATCTTAGGGAGCGTGAATCAATTTTCTACAGCCCTATTCGAACTACTGCTTGGTAATTATCCTTAACGAATTTTTTAGAGAATCCGGGTCTTGATTTTTCTCCACCTCGAGTTCCATTTCATCCAACACCCAGAGGTTATTATCTGTCATCCATTATGGCAGGAGAGTCATCCATGTTTTCCCAGACACTGGAAGCATTTTTACACGGTGGTCCTTCTGTTCCTTCAGGATATCAGGCTCTGTCTGGTACTTTCTCAGGGGCATCTCCTCAACCGATTGAAAGCGTGTTATCATCTGGTTTAAGTGGAATTAAAACTGAAACGTCAAACGCAGAGAAAATTTTTATGATGTCTGGTAATATTCCGAATCTACAACCTTAAGGCAGTCAGTTACTACCTGGAGGGAAATGTTAGGGAAATCAGTTATCGCCTGGGGGGCAACCTCAAGGTAGTCAGTTACAACCTAGGGGGAAACCTTCAGGAAGTAAGTTACCACCTAGAGGTCAACCTCAAGGTAGCTTTTTCCCAGGACAAACTGTGGAATCATATTATTTTGGGGGACAACCCCAAGGACAGTACATACCTCAAGGATATCAACCTTCAGGACAGTACACACCCCAGGGTCAACCCCAAGCTCAATATGCTCCTCAAGGTCCTTATCAACCCCAGCTTCAGTATGCGCCTTAGGGTTATAAACCTCAAGTTCAGTACCCAATTCAAGGTTACCAACAGCCTTCTGGTCAGTCATCTCTTCAAGGAGCCGGAAGTTTACCACTTACTTATCAACCCTACGTTCAACCAGGTTATGGTCCTTATGTTCAACCTTCTGCGGGACAATACCCCCGAATGAATATGGTGTGGGATCCATCCCAATATCAACAACCTATGCAGCCTAATGTGCAGTTGCCTTTTCAACCTGGACCGCCTTTGGTTTCTGGTCCAACCTAGCAACCTGTCCAGCCTACTATTCAAACTCCTGCACCTAGTTCTGTTCAGTAGTCTGCACCTAGTACACCTCAGACTCCGCCTCAAACTGCTGCAACTACTACTACATCTGTCCAACCTGTAACACCTATTTCTGGAGTATCTGTAACGCCGAGTTCGTCTATCCCTGCATCTGTGCAAATCCCTCAAGTCTCTGTACCCCAGTCAAGGCCTTTCGTTCAGACTTCGGTTCAGATGCCTGCAGGACAAGCCGGTACGAGTACAGTTGTCACAAGTCAACCACAATTCATGTATCAACCATACCAGGGATATCCTCAATTCGGTCCCGGTTCACAAAATCCAAATTATCAGTATCAACCCTACCCTGGCTACACTTATCAGCAGCGTCAACAACCCCAGTTTGGTCCGGTTAATCCTGCTTTTCCGGGAGGTTACACAATTCCTAACGCAACTCCAATTCCCAATTATCCTGTGTATCCACCTCTTGGAACTGCTTTGGCTACTCAAGGTTTTCGTGACCCTAACTGTCAATTACCATTTATTGCAACTTTGGATTTACCTGATTTGACACGCCTTACGAATGATCCAATTTTCTATTATCCGTACTGGCCACCAATGCCACATAATTTTCCTAGTGATATACCAAAATTCGAAGGTAAGTTAGGAGAGGATCCATCTAATCACGTCATGACTTATCACCTCTGGTGTGCGTCTAATTCAATTATTGATGATTCGATTCGCTTACATCTTTTCCAAAGAACTCTTATTGGTCTTGCAGCCAAATGGTACATTGAGTTACCACGAGGCTCGTTTAATAATTTCAGTCAGTTAGCGACTGCCTTCTTGACTCATTTTCGGTTGCCTGTCAGATACGACAATGGCACGAAATTATTAACTTCGCTAAAGCAATCTATGTCTAAGTATATTTCTGATCATATTCATGAATGGCGACGTAGAAGGCGTTTGGTGAAATTTTACATTCCAGATCAAATTTTGGTAGAATGGTTTGTTAAATCATTGTTACCCAAGATTACTGAAGATGTAGCTAAAGCTGGTGTTGTTACTGAAGAGAAAGTGATTTCTCAAGCTCAGTACCTTGACCTCGTTTACATGCAGTCAGGTACTTTACACGAAAAAATCCCCGACCTTCCAAAACAAGGTCAGATAGCTGCTTCTCCTTCAGGGTCTCATGCTGCTGATGGCATGATTGGTACAGTCAATACTAAAAGTAAGAAGAAATCTTAAAATAATTCTTCTACTATTATAACTTTACCAAATTCCCCGAAAGAAGAATCTTCCCCCGAAATTTCTGCCGACATTCACGTCGTAGAGACATCTACGGCTAAATCTAAATCCGGTGGTAAAAAGAAAGGGAAGAGTAAAAAAAAGAAGAATTCAAAAGAGAAAACTGATAAAAATGAATCCAATGACGAAAAGTGCAAACCTCATTACCCTTGTTACATTTGTGATGAGGATCACTTCACTAAGGAATGCCCACATCGAGCAGAGGTTGCAAAATTTGTTAAAGGTTCACAACAACCTGCTGTCTTGAAGGATCCTTTTCCGACTCAAGATAGAAAGATGGTTGGTTCCACTTTGACTGCTTCAGAAGAACCTATTTTGATGATGTCTCATGTAAGGATTGCGACGCGATCACAAGATTATGGTACTAAGAATCCTGTTGATGGGAAAGAAGAAGAATCTTGTAATGCAAATGCATCAACTACACCTCCTCCTATTTCTGGTCCGCTATAGATCGAGAAACAAAATCTAGACTTAATAATCAAACCGCCTGCTAAAGGTGTTCTTCGTAAATCATCTTTCAATCCACATGCAAGAGCTGCTCAGAATTACAACATTGTTGAAGACTTAGATATTTCCCCTTCAGCAATGTCGGCTTTGGAAGTGCTGCAATCATGCCCAGCACAGCGTAAATTGCTTTTGTCTGCTATAGGAGCTGTAGATGTTCAGGATTCTAATATTATAATCTTCGATTTAGAAAATAGTACACCTTGTCTACCTCATCAAATGGCTTTCCAGATACCATTGTTAGTAAAAAACAGACCGATCTATCGGACTATGATTGATGAGGGGGCTTCGACGTGTATTGTGTCGATTCAGTGTTGGAAATCGCTTGGTTCTCCTACACTTAACCAATCTCCAACGATTCTTAAGGCTTTTGATGGTCGAGGTTTCCACCCTTTTGGTATTTTGCAGGATTTACCCATAGGGGTCGAAGGTAAAACCGTAAATCTAGATGTGAAAGTGGTTGATGTCCCTCTAGATTACAACCTTCTTCTAGGTCGCAGTTGGTCTTATGCTATGACTGTTGTTGTTTCTTCGGTCTTTCGACTCACAAAATTTCCATATCAAGGAAAGATCGTCACGATAGATCAGTTAACTTATTTCTCTTCTGACCCAACCTCTACAGAAACAATCCAGCACGTTGGTAAAGCGGCTATCCCTTATAAGGATGTTGGCGTAGGATTGGTTAAAGATTCTGGTTTACTAGGAACTTTTTCCTTTCCTCCTCCTAATGTATCACCTGCTGTTGCAAATATTCACATGATTTTTTCAGATACTATTATGTTTGATGATCATTGGATCGTACCTTCCGACTCCGAGTTAGATTCAATTGATGGCATGATGCCTTTGAGTCCATTTGAAATTGCATACCAGGTCGTACAGTCACTTTCTGACACCTCTTCAACCGGAATTGATCCAATGAATGGGATCCATGAGGAATCACTTTCTATATCCAGTTCAGCCACAATGACATTTCCTGATATTGTTCATACTGATGAGCAGATTCGTGAATTTTTGTCTGTTGATGATTTACCATGGGAAGATCTGCATCACCGATCTTCGTTTTTACCTGAACCAAATCATTTTGAAGATGATTTCGCTTCAATTTTTACTGCTAAATATGTCAAATAACCCCAGAATCCATTGCAAAATCCTGATTCTGAGTTAAATTTGGAGAATATTTCTCGAACGGTTCCAATTGACATTTTAGTAAAACCAGGAATAATTGAAAACATTCATATAGGTGCTTGTTGTACTGAAGATGAAATTAAAGCTTATAAAGCCCTATTTCAAGAATTCTGTGATGTGTTTGCCTGGTCTTATGAAGAAATACCAGGAATTGATCCGTCAATCGTCATACATGAAATCAAGACTTACCCGGATGCTAAACCTGTTCGTCAACGTTTACGTCAAATACATCCTAGAAAAGCTGCTGCTATCAAAGCAGAAGTTGAAAAATTACTTCATGCAGGTTTCATTTGTCCAATTCCCTTAACGGATTGGGTATCAAATATTGTTCCTGTGACTAAAAAACAAGGAACAATACGAGTATGTATCGATTATAGGGATATTAATCAATATTTTCCCAAAGACAATTATCCAACTCCCTATATCAATCAGATAATAGATGATTGTGCCGGTAGCGAAATGTTTTCCTTTATGGATGGCTTTTCCGGGTATAATCAAATAAACATGCTCCCTGCTGATCATCCAAAAACAACTTTTATTTGTCCGTGGGGGACGTTTGGTTATTGCAAACTACCCTTTGGTTTCAAGAACGCTGGAGCAACTTTTCAAAGGGCAATGTCTTACGCGTTTCATGACATTAACCACATTGTGTAGCCGTATCTCGATGATTTACTTGCTCATTCATCACACAAGGCCGATCATCTCACACACTTACGAGCTATCTTTATGAGGTGTAGGCATTATAAAATTAGGCTGAATCCACATAAATGTGTTTTTTGTGTAGAATCGGGTTGTTTACTGGTATTTGTTGTTTCGAACTCAGGCATTCGCGTCGATCCGTCGAAGGTCAAAGCTATTATTAAATTACCTCCTCCTTCGACTTTACGCCAACTCCAAAGTTTGCATGGGAAAGAAAACTTTTTACGTCGGTTCATTCCTAACTATGCCGAGCTTACAAAGGCTTTTACCTGGTTGTTGAAACAAAACATTCCATTCTTTTGGGACAAGATCGTTGATTGATCTTTCGATGCACTTAAACACACGTTGACCCATGCACCGTTATTGCATCCTCCCAACTACAACCAGGATTACATTTTGTACCTCGCTGCTTCTCATTCCACTGTTGGGATGGTGTTAGTTCAGGAATATGAACCTCACACTGAACATGTGATTTACTATCTTAGTCAGAATTTGCATCCGACCGAGATCAAATACACACATGTGGAGAAATTGGCATTGGCAGTTGTCCAAGCTGTCCAGAGATTTAGACACTACATCTTGTTACGTAAAACCACGGTAATTTCTTATTGCAACCCTATGATGTATATTTTGACCAAACAATTGCTAGGGGGCAAGTATTCCAAATGGATAGTCATCCTGCAGGAATTTGACTTGGAGTTTGAGAAATCCAAGGCAAAGAAATATTTGGTATTTGCGGAACTGATGTGTGATTTTCCCTCTACTGATACTGAAACTGTGGCAGAAGAGCCCATTGTGGATGAATCTCTGTTTCTTATCAGTACTCTAGATCCATGGTATGGAGATATTATTGTTTTTCTCCAAACCCAATCTTTTTGACCTGAAATCTCACAATCTCAGCGACGGAAAATACGCTTCCAATCCCAACAGTATAATATTATTGGTGAAACACTCTATCATCATGGAGCGGATTCTGTTTTCAGACACTGTCTTGTTCATGAAGAAGCTGAAAAGGTGTTAAATGATTGCCATTCTGGAGCATGTGGCAGTCATATGTCTGGGTATGCCACAGCCCAAAAGATATTGCGCGCTGTTTATTTCTGGCCGTCATTATTCAAAGATTGTATTTATGCAGTCCGGAAATGCCACAATTTTAAAATTTTTGATCCTAAGATGCGCGCGCAACCCGCTCCTCTTCATCCCATAATTGTTGTTGGTCCTTTCGCGAAATGGGGTATCGATTTTATTACATGTAACCCTCACTTGGTTGGGGGGCATGCATATATTATCTTAGCAATAGATTATTTTACTAAGTGGGCCGAGGCGATGCCTACATTTTCGGATGACGAAAAGACTACTGCGACTTTCGTATTTAATCACATAATTGCTAGGTTCGGTGTTCCTCAAGCCATTATTACAGATCATGGAACTCATTTTCGAAATGTCATGATGACTAAACTGACAGATCAATTTGGCCTACGTCACGACAGTTCCACTCCGTATTATCCACAAGCCAATGGTCTGGTTAAATCCATAAATAAAGTTTTAGTCACCATGATTAGACGAATTATTGGTATTCACAAAACGAATTGGCATTCCATGTTATTTTCAGCACTTTGGGCATATCGAACCTCAGTAAAAACATTAACTGGTTTCACTCCCTTTCAACTCGTTTACGGTTTGGAAGTTGTGTTGCCGATTGAATGAGAAATTCCGTCACTGAAATTAGACATAGAATTACTCCCAGCTACGTCTGAGGAGGAGAAACGTTTCCTGTACTTAGCTCAGTTGGATGAGAATCGACGAAATGCCGTAATAGCAAACGAGGTTCATGTTAAACGAATAAAAGCTTAGTATGATAGAAGTGTTACCCCTCGAAATTTTTCAGAAGGAGACCTAGTCTTAGTTTATGATCAAGCCAACGATAAGCTAGGAGCTGGGAAATTCGTGCCCACGTGGCATGGCCCTTTCATTGTTAAGCGAAAGCTAGCTAAAGGGGCCTATGAGCTGATAGATTTTGACGGTGTCCCTTTAGATAAACCCAGAAATGGACTTTATCTGAAGCGATAGTATGCTTAACTTGGCATGGAGATTTTTTATTAGATTATATTTCTTTACTGCTGGTGTGTTTTAGATTAGAAAAGCATGCTTAGTTTAGAAGTGTGTTTTTATCACTATTCCTGCTTATCTAAGTTTTACTCTTGATATTGCAGATGTCAACGTTTCTTCAAACCTACATTGGTTTTGCTGATGGTGCTTGTCGTAGTACACAGAATATTTCTTCCACAGCTTGGGTTATCTATTCACCCTCAGATGAGTTAGTATCCATGCATGGGGTAAGCCTTGGTCAAACAATAAATAACATTGCCGAGTATACTGTAGTGATTGAGTTATTATCCGAATCCATATCATTTGGAATTCGGAGTTTGATTGTTAGGTTGGATTCTGAACTTGTTGTATTATAATTAAACCGAGCTTATGCCATTAGAAATCCAATGTTATTACTGTTATTTTTAAGAGTTCGTCTCTTGGAATGTGAATTCGATTACATTGAATATCAACATATTACAAGACATTTAAATACGTTAGCAGATGCAGTTGCTTCTAGTATGATAAATCGACATTTGCAATGATCAAAGCAGTAAAACAAACAACATCCATAACATGTAAACAAATAGCCGGTAAATAGTAATATATCATAGTATAGAATGTTTTCGAAAAATATACATCGTCTTCGATCATAGGTTGGAAACACCTTATGATCGGCAAAATGATAAACACAAAAAGTCAAAAATATGAGTCTACAACACGATCATCCCATCACTGATGGTGATCATGATAAGAAACCACTACCTGAGCCACCCTACACAGGAACCTCCTAAAAAGTCCTGGAACACCAATCACGTATCTCTGCAATCTGAGTGGGATCTCATCTATGTCCGTCTCTGGAATATCTAGAGTCAGATGCTCTAGATGATGCTCTAAATCAGACAAAATTTTCGCTGATTGGCCTACTGGGGCTAGTGCGGCTGCAACTGGTTGTCTTTTGTCATAAGGCTGGAGATGGGTTGGTCGCCGTGGACCCACATCTGCATTCATAAAAACTTTTTTATTATTAATTGACAAGACGATCAAAAATAAAAATTAGAATTTAGAATTCGTTGAAATTTTTTTTACCTAATTCATCCCACTGTTCCCCTGTTGGGAGAGTCATCTCCCGGTCACCACGGAAGTCTATCCCGGCATATGGAAAGTCCTCTATAACAAAACGTTGGCGGTCCAGCCAACGAAAATATGAAGGAGGAAATCGAACAATCTCAGCGCCCTCAATACCATGACGGGCCATCAATGCAACCCAACGAACCATCCCAGGTTCTCGGGGTCGACCAGCATCAACAGGAATACTTTGCGGAGCTAGCATGGGTACCCTCTCTAGAGAAAAAGTGACCACAATGGATCCATATCCAAAGTTATTTAGTTTTCCATTTTTTTCTCTAGTCAGTTGGCCTTTTACATTGGCTAACACAACTTCGCACCAGTTGAAAATGGTGCCTCGAAAACAGTCTATAGCAATACGCATCTGGGAACCGGTAGCCACATGCAGTGTGACACTCCCACATAGTCTGGTAACAGTAAATGCAATCAATTTCAGATCGGGACAGATCATAGTTTTTATATCAATCTGTTTGTCCCTGGGGTTTGCTTCATCATTACAGAACTCTTGTCGAAGACTAGCGATAGTTTGGCCACCTGGCCTAGTCCCAAACAAGGAAAGTTGTTCGCCCCTCTTGGACAAACCAGTCAAAAAATAAATATCCTCCAGCTCAATTTTGAGCCGGTGGTCGCCAATAATGAAACATTGGTCCTGCACATTCCACCTATTTACTAGCCATGTCAGGAGGTCTACCTGTGCCCTCATGCCTTGAATGGCCCAAAATTTATACAAACCGCATGCTCTTAAAGCCTGCATTTTGTGCAAATGGAGCATCATGGCGTCATCCACATCCTCATGCTCACATTCTCTCCAAATCAACATCTTGCTAATCCTACAATTCATAAAAAGATAAGTTAGAACAATCTAATTTGAAAATTTTTGGGTGGCAAATGAAAAATTTGATTTTGAAATTCAATTGCGGGGGGACCGCACTTTTTCTTCATACACAGTGCGTAGGAATGCACACGTTCCGTAAGTAAAGTGCGGACCGACGACCTTTTTTCTATATAGAAAAAGTTCAGGGTCCGCAGGTCCTGTGTGTTATGCCTGCGGACCCCCGCGGGCGGTTTCTTAAACATATTTTTCCCTTAAAAAAATGAAAACTAAAGCCTAAAAAGAATTGTAAACGGATGAAAAGCAAGATTAAGAGGTTGTGGATTACCTGGGACTGGCGGTTTTTGATTTCGTCGGATGGATCTTCCGGAATCTTCACAGGAAATTTTTACCCAAAAGCTTCTACTTTTCACTCTGAACTTGAACGGTAAAAATGAAGTTGAAAAAGTCCTTTTTATAAGTTTTTTCGAATAGATGAATTTTTAATTTATTTATTTTTCACTTTAAAAAGGGTATTTTGAAAGCATTTTTACTTATTTTAAACAGGTATGTGTAATGTTTCAAGTTTTTGTGCAGAAATTGGATTTATCAGGAGAATTGATCATTTGTCAACAAAGAGCATACTTTTATCACTTTTTCGGACTCTTTCAAAATTTTACGAAAAAGCGAAACATTGGAGTTCTTTTTTAAGCCCTTTTCAAACTCTCTAAATATGAAAAGATTGCCGAGTACTTGATTATTCGAACTCGTTAAAGTAAATAAATGATCACCCCTTCAGTATAAGTTTACCCCTTTTACGGACTGAAATGGACTATTTACGAAAAAGGTATACGTTGACTAATTACGGTCAATAGAGTTCTCTCCCGCATTATTTTATCCTCTTTCGAGCTCGAGAGACTAAATTTACAAAAAAGTACACCCATGGAGTTTTCTTAATTTTTTTCTTCTGACTCCCTAAAATTGAAAAACACTAAGTTTCTCCTATACTGGACTCGTTAAAATTTAACAGTAAAGGACCTGTTTAATTTTCAACAAGAACGAACCACTCCTTCTTAGGGTTCGAATCTTAAACTGAGTTGGACTCATCCGAAGGATGAGCTTATAAACAAGAAAATGTTATCCTCCTCAAGCTTGTCAAAAATAAAGAGGTACTTGCCAGAAATGGTGGGGGAAAAGAGAGAAAAATGACTTGTTTGTGGTATTTTGATTTTTCGAAAATCTAGTTAACCACTCTTGAACACGACACTTTCAATCACCTGGGTTGGGAAATCCTTTGCCTAACAGTTAATCGAACCTCATTTGAAAGTCTTCATCCGGTTTCTGGGTATTAGCTTTAGGTCAACTACTACCAAGCCATTTGCAGTGTCGTTATGTGTTTAAGAGGACAGTTCAAATAAACCATTCATCTGCAAAATATCTGTCATCCATTTTTTGACCATCCCTGAGTCAGTCCTTGCCGATATATTTTCAAAAATTAATCTATGATTTCGTGTTGTGGGCTTGCCTATGACAGATCACTTTCTATCGACGACAGCTCATTATCTAGGAAGTTGATCCAGAAATCGTCAGTACCTTGAAATCTGCATGCCTCAATGGCAGGTTTCTCGCCTTTGACGACAGGTTGCATTATTGACCTTCGATCGAATGATTCCGTGACATGTTTGACTTCAGCTCATTCATTCACATTTCATGGATTTTACTGAGTACTTTGAGAGCCATTGAAATTACTGGTGGTTACTCTCACACTTTTTAATAGTTTACATCATTGACTGGTAATCAAGTGGTTTCTACCATGTTCGACTTCAACACATTTATTCACATGGATAGAATCGTACTAGTTTGAGATACGGAAATCAAGACCCTGGATCTAGTTTCTACCATCCAAGCTACAAGGAATTTTGTTATCATTTATACAGTAGACTATTTACAAACAGATGGCTGCGTCCATACTGTGTCTACACATGTCTATATTGTGATGTACTCAAAATCATTCCTGTATCATAACAGTTTGAATTAGTCTCTAGTTAGTTTTGATCTGAGTATGGGAATGCCTACCTCAGCGATGATATATATATAATTTTGCATTGAATGTTTTTACAGGTTCCGACTGGGGTGACCATAGGATGATCCTTGAAATGATAAAGTACTGCACTCTTCATATATGACAGACTTCAGCATCATCTATTCCAGACTTTTCACTTTAGGGGGAAATCTGTTACATTGAAAATTGTCATCCAGACATTCTGCTGTGTGTATGAGTTCATTATTACTCATACTTCTCCCTTTGCAAGTCTAACATATATGTTCCTCATGTCAAGCCTTGAAAATCAGAGAAAGGTTCCTAAAAATTTACTAAACTTTGGTGTCGCACTTTCTCTCTATCTTGCCTGTGGTTCCGCACCCAATGTTCATCTCTCTTGCGTATCTGAACGCACTTTATCTGTGTTAAAAGTGCGGACCCCTGTAAGATCAAAAAGGCGCAAGTAATTTCTAAAAAGCTCAATAAAAGTAAATTCTAGAAGCTTCCAGAAAATATCCTGCAGTGATAGAACCGCTCTTATGAGGTGCATGTATCCCTTACCTTATGGATCTAACCCCTTGATGTGAGGAGCTTATCCCTTTGAAGGAGGATTCTATCCCTTCATAGTTGGAACAGAAAACCTCCTCTATTCTACTATAAAAAGAGGCATTGGGTAGCCTCAAAGGGAGTTGAAGCTTTATAATATTTGAAGTTAAGTGCTGTTGAGATTTAGACTCAGTTAATTAAGACTTTTGTGAGGAAATATTACATACCTCTATTCGTCTTGGTTGGAGGAGTGCAGAGCTTATCAAAGTAAAGGAGATTCCTACTTCGGACTCTAGAAAGTCCTGTGCAACATCAAGGCTTAGGTTGTAAGGATTTTCTTCTTTTGAAATTAATACAAATATACTCATTTTTCTCAATAAGCTTTCAATCAATGGTTTATTTCATAGATTCTTTGATCACTATGATAATCATGGTTTATGATGATTTCTATATAGGTGCTATGTAATATTTTGCTTGTTTGTGACTGCAGGTTTACGAGGAAAACTCCTTCAAGTGCGCGAGGGACAACAACGACTTCAAACAAGCACTGGACAAATGGTAAGTCCTTAACACTTCAATAGAGCTTTTCATGGATCATATATGCTTAGAGAAAGATTAGTTTATTTGGCTGTTTGTTGCTACATACTTTTAGTACTAGGGAGATCGGTCTTGTCCGCAAGACGAATTAATCCTCCAACAGTAGCTTCTTCTGGGCTGAAGTGCTTTGTTGGAGCCCAATTTTTTTTTTTTATATTTGGAATTGAAAGACCACACGATAGGGATGAGGAGTGTGGAAATGACGGTACATAGTGCACCATATGTTTGGTGCAATATACATAGTGCAACATGGGGTTGACACAATTATTAGGGCGTGTGAATATGGATACCACACAGAAGGGTGGAAGTGGAATTTGAGGAAGTAGGACATGTGCAAGGAATATTAACAATTAAAATTATGCAAAGGATGGAGCCAACTACGGAGATTGTGGAAAGTATACAACTAGAGATATTTTGATGTAGAAAGAGATGAAGAAAAGTGGAGTTGAGGAGGGGAATAGATATTTTTGACAATCATTAACATGGATGTGTTAACCATGGAGGGCAAGATAAATATCTTAACAACGTCCTAGGACAGCTGGGCTAGTTTGGTGGGAAAATTAGAGGATTCGAGAGGGTTCTGAGCACCTATAAGAAAACCTATTGAAGAGGAAGCTCAAGTTGGATGATTTGGTCATAGCATTAGCAACAAGAACTAGTAGTGGAATATTGAGTTGTTTGCTAAACGAATAAGCACATAAGGAGGCAACTCTTAGAGTCTATAAATGTATATGTGTCAATTATTTGTACTACGTGGGCATGTATTTAAATTTTTTTCTTCTTTCTAACCTTGGTGTGATAATTTTAGTCTTTGATGGTATGATATTAGTGTTACTGGTTTTATTCTGGTTACTCTTTTTGTGTAGCATTGTCATGAAAGTCCGAAAAGCCTGTTGAATGAAATTATGTCGCCTTGAACACCATGCCTCTTCTATGAACATGAATATAAGCCAGTGTTTGGGAAATTTATTTTAGTCTCTTGTTGGATATTCATGTGAAGGTTATGTGAGTTAATTTTGAGTATCATATGTAATGGTTTAAAACTCTATTAATGGTTTATAAATCTATTTAGTAATCCAAATGTTTATATTATTAATATGTTTGGGAACGATTGTTTATGGTGATGATATGGTCTGGTATGGACCCATATTATTATGTGTATTGAACCTATTTGAATAAGAGTAAAGGGTTGAATGATTGATAGAGGGACGAAGTGATGGTTTAGGTCATGTGTCAAAAGTAGAATTATTAGAATATAATGTTTCTTCTACCTTCAAAATGATGAGTCCATGTTGGGGGTCTTACACCATGCATAGTTGTTGCAAGCTTGCAGTGTGGTTCAAATAAATAGGTTTAGCACCATGCGCAATACACAATAAAAATTAAGTGTTGTTGCATGTTTCAGTTAGGAAGAACATGTAGAAAACCATAAGTTAATCCAGTCAGAAAAAAACCTAGTTCCGATAGTCACCCATTAGCATCTATAATGAGATTTCACTCACTTTATGGGTGTTGCTGAAAGGGTCGATGTTAAGCGAGTCTTTGTTGGCCATAATGTCACAAATACTGGGTCTATTAGAATCCTGCGTGACAATAAATGTTTCCATTTTTGGGACTCCAATGGTTATGTGACGGTGCTGTCTTCTAGGAATGTGGAAACCATGGAACCCAATGAGGGACGAAATTACACAGTGGTTCAGATGGAAAGTGCATGAGTTTGTTGTGAAAGAGATTGGAGACAAGAACTACTAGAAGAGAAATGGCTATAGAAGTACATGCTTACCGAATTTGATGAAATATTCTTTGGAGAAATCCTAATATATTGACGAAGTGGGTTCAACAACTAAAGAAAAAAACCTAATTATAGACATGAAGGGCCAAGGCGGTAGATGTTGAAGGAAGTACGTCATATTCAATAAATAAATAATAAAACTTCCCATGCTATAGAGTTTTGGTTTGAAAGTGTTCTCTAACAATATATTGTGGATTTCTTGTTAATCAGTAAACACCCAAGTAAAAATTCACGGATGGTAGTAGTTGATGATGAAACAAAGAACAAGGCATAGGACTTATTATATTGAGAATTTTCAAATATGTTTTTGGTGTTTCTTCACTATCAACAGGCCTAGACAATACCCCGGTGGAGTCACTTCAAGAATTCATGAGCATTGTTCCACTGCTAGTGAGCCTCGTCAATACCCTGGAAGAGTCATTACATTACCTCTCTGTATAGGAAGCCTTTCTCAATCCTTTACCCTTCATTAAATTTCTCTCTTTTTTTTTATTAGGTGCATGTTAGCACTTACTACTGAGTGTTCGTTGCATTAGGGCGGATGAGGGATCTTGAATTATTTTACGGTCAAGAGAGGGTGTTTCTTGTTTGATAGAAACTGAAATATATTATGATTTGGGTCTGTCCTCATGTCGAGTCTTCACATCCCATATCCCGCTAACATGTGAAACATGTCAACAATTCATTGAGATATTCAAAACTGTGCTGAGCACAAGGTTCAGGTTATGGATACAGGTCATTCAAACTGATTACAGTTCCCCACAAGCAACTTGCCTATATCTCCCTTTTCAATAAATTACTTGTAGGAATGATGGTCGGGACATGACTTTCATGACCAGCTCTGAGAGAAGCTGCCTCTTGGGGTAACCTTCACAACCTCACACAATCATTAGGGTTAGGGCTTCAACATTATAACAAGGAAAGCAAGGAAGACCTTTAGGGTTTTGATGCACACAAAGAGTTAAAATAAATACATCTGACTTCAAGCATGTACAAGAAAATGGTAAGAAGGCTATCTAGGGTACCGAAGGTTTGAAATCTCTAGGTTCGATGAAGGCTCATGCTGTGGCAGAAAATACACAAAGAATTTCCAGGCTAGGTCAACATCCAGTGCATATTATGCAAGAAGGAAAATGTACAATGTGATGTAGCCGACAAGGCTTGTGATGAAATGAGATGATATGTGCGAGAGAAATCAGTTAATTACAGATGAAGAACAATGCAAATTTCATGCAATGATTATAAGAATGTCATGTAGCAGTGAGCAAATGTAAGAGTATGAATGCAACTAATGGAAAATTACAATGCATAAAACTACTTTCCATAACGAAAATTCAACAAACATAATTTTAAACCATAAAGAAAAACCTAGCAAGTAAACCCTAACTAACAACTTGAAATAGTAAAATTTTATTAACAAACCCTAGATAGCCTAAACCTAAAATTGTAATTTAACTAGATAGGCGGTCGGGTCATGTGAAATTAGATTTCTAGTGCAACCATCGCATCAGCTCGCAAGATGCAAGAATGAGGATGTCCATAATCAGAAACAACATAAAAAATTGTGCACCAACAACCCAAATTCCCATAAGAGATGCACAATAGTAGGAAGGTCATGGCTACTTACCATAGAACGTTCCAGAACAGATTGTTCAAGTTCAACTTCAATCTCGTCCTGATAAACTAGAAGATGTACTTGGAACTATAATCATCTAGCCATGACACACATCCATTCATGCATAACCCTAGATTCAACGAAAGTGAGGTAAGACACTCCCTAATTGCAGATACATTTTCCAAATAGAATCCATCAAGCCAACTAATAATCTCATCATGATACTGAGGATGATCAATTTGATGATATGGAGAAAATAAGCATTTTCGAGGTGAAATTGAGATGCCAAAAAATTCAATTGCAGAAACCGTAATTTCAAAAACCCTGGTTTGAAGTTGTCCATGTGTTTTTTCAAGTGCATTTATATGATTTGGTTCTACATGGCGCTAATAAAATTATTACTTAATCACAAGGGTGGTTCATCAAGACTATCCTATTCTACACAACATCGAATCTTTATATGGGAGTCATTGACCATTTTTTTGGATGTTGTGATATTTTAGGTTTGACAAGAGATTCAACACTTGGAATCAAAGGAATTCAGAAAAAATTATCAATATGACTATACAATATACGTACACAAAAAAAAACTAGGTTCCTAACCCAGGTAAATGGAGAAAGTGTCGTTCACACTTCTTGGATACCATTTTCCAACACAGGAAGATGGAAAATATGTTGCCTATGGTGTTATTGACAAGTATGTGGAAAATTATCATCTCCTCGTCGGCCATGATATGGAAGAGATAGAAATGCGCTTAACCAAAATTGAGCACTACATCACTACATGCTCGGATACTGATTCTCGTGCTCCACAGAATGGGGAGACGATCATCAATGCTAATCTCATCAACATGGCTAGTGGAAATTCATCTCTAGAAAATCCTAAGATTATTCTAGACCAATGAAATTTAGATCACCTTTAGCTATCTGCTTTCCTCCTTCGTGATGTGTCATGTTTATTTTTCTATGTTGTGTCACGTTTATGTGTTTCTGTCTATAAAATTGTACCAAAATGGATTTTACTACAGGGTTACTTACCCAAGATACTATTTATTTATTTCTAAACTTCAATGGTTGTGAAGCATTGTCATTTCTCTTGGAAAATTCGTAGCCAATTTTAGTATTGGGATGTTGATCAATTATTTTATGGTGGCTTTGGGAAAAAAAAAAAAAAGGAATCTAAGAGCATATAATTTATAATCTAGATTTCTTGCATATGATATAAAAATTTAGTAGAATTTATATATATATATATATATATATAGATATATATATATATATATATATATATATATATATATATATATATATATATATATATATATTAATGCCTATTCAGAATATCTTCAAAATTACGAGTGGTGAACTTCTTTTCCTTGCTATCCTAATAATTATGAGAAATAAGGATGATTGAAAGTGCATACAAATGCCATAAAAATATCCATTTAAATGTTCATGTGCAATCATTGTAATTGAGATGTTGAAAAATAAAATGGATTGGGAAAAATATCAATAAAAGAGATTTGGAAAAATATATATATTGTTTATTGATTTCAATAGAATCATTAATATATACTTTTTTATTCGATTCAATTATATATATATATATATATATATATATATATATATATATATATATGAATTCAATATATATTTCATATTAAATAATGAAATACAAATTGAAGAGAAACAATATTAAATATTGAATTAAATACAAACTTAATTTTTGTTATATTAATTTATTGTTTCAATACTCTTAAAGCTTAGTCTCCACTCCAACAATGTTCATCCCTTTCTAGTGTGTGTGTCTGTGGAATATTTGCTATTACTATCAATTTCATTATTTCTTTTTTTTTTAAATATTTATTTGACAAAAAACTAAAAATATTAATCTCATTCTCTTGCTTGAAATGAAATAATTAAACATTTTTTATTTATAAATACAATAGAAACTGTGTTGCTATTTGATTAATAGAAATAGTATTGAAGCAACTGAAATTGTACTAGCTTTAAAGTAGTAGTTTTTGAATTGGTATTAAAATGTTACATTTGAATTATTCGTCGATATAGTCATTTGAAATCCAAAAATAATGACCACTTTTGAAAACGTTGCATTTTATTTGATTTAAAGATGTAATTTTTCTCCCTGTTTTGAATTAACATCTAGGGAAATATTGTTGCAGTGATTAGATATGCTTTGACCTTCATGTTTCTGGTTGTGCGACCGTAGAAAATTTTTAGGGAAATGTTTGGCTTTTTGTTTAATAAATATTTATCAATTGAAATTGTCTTTTGAGATGTTTACAAGTGTAATGCTTTTAGGAGGTTCATGTTGGTTATCCTAAAATTGTGAATTATATTGTTACCCATTTTCATTTTGTTTATGGAGCATTATTCTCTTCTTGTGGAATTTTTTATTTGTTGTGAAAATTTTTGTTTTTTTAGATATTTTCAATCAAGAAGAAAAAGTTTAGTTCCTCTACACGTGATGTGTGGCAGAAATTTTTTATTGTTTGTTGACATCTGTAATGAATTAATATTGTATCCATTATGATTCATATGCTTTTTTCTGTACTTTGTAGTAGAGATAGTATTTTTATTTTATTCTTATGGAAAATTGTTGCTTTTAGTATGGATCCGACTATTTAGAATTTTCTCCTGTTTGAGATTATCGAGGTTATGTTTCATTCTCTTCCTTTATCGGTCTTGATGAAATTTAAGTTGGTTTGTAGACAATGGTTTCTTATATAGCAAAGCCTACTTTTCCTCGGTAGTTGCAATCGATGCAATGACAAAGAGTTTGGATTTATTTCTTTCCTAGTACATTTTACCCATGAGTGATTCATATCATCCTACCTTAATGATAGAGGTCACTTGTGTACTATGGTTTTTCCTTTTCTTCATTCTCAATACAGAATTCAATGTATAGTGGTATCAATGATTTTTTTCAGCGCACCTTGAAGCTATTTCCATGCAAAAAATTATTTCGTTGTCTACCATTTTACAAATCCCTTTAGAAATGTTAGATTTATTACTCTCAGGGAGTGGAAGTTCTTCTCTTTGTTGGAAAAATGCAGTCCACGAAAATATGAATGGGTATTGCTGAAACATGTTTCTAAAAACATGGATTCACATTTTGTCATTTGCAATAGTGATGAAATGGTTTGAAGCAGGACAAAGTTTCCATATGGCAGTGTAACACCACCAATGGAGGCTATTTTATTTAAACATAATTTTTTGAGCTATATATGGAAAAATATTATGAATATTACCCTACATATGGTTACACTATCTACTGGTTGGATCTAAAAAGAAATAGTTAGGGTTATTAATTTGATTATATTGTTGACATATGATTTATTTCATTAGGGTTATACAAAAAGCAACTTATTTGTCTAGTTAATAATGGTATGAAATTAGTTTGATCACTTGAATAGGTATAGAAATTTGAATTTGGTCGAGTCTCGAAAGAGCGAAGTTTGAAATATTTTGAAGATGATTAGGGGTACAAATGGTCATTGCTCAAATCTATTTCCATGGATGCAAATAGTAAATTTCCATGCTACCTCCCTTAGCGTATAACTAAAGAAAAAGTCCTGATGTTGGGTCAATATACAATTTGTTTGTGTGAAATATTTGATTATCTGTAGGGGATCATTGTTCCATGTATTCGAAGTTTGTGATGGAAAAGATAGGCATGTGATTTTTTTCCATATTCATATGGCTTAGTTGTACTATCCAGTTATATGGTGTATGAAACAATGTATTTGATGTTTGCTTTAGAAAAAAAAATTCTAAAATATTTGTTTTGTCTATCTATCCTCAAAATTATAAGGCATTTTTGTTAGTATTTAAAGTTATTTATTGTTGAATTTTAGTTCATGTTTATAGTTTTGGAAGGTTGAGAGTTAAACTTTTTTGAATATGGAAGAGTAGGTATTAGCCTCCTAGGGAATTGGAAAATGAAATTTTAACTGAGTTTAACTTTCTCGTAGAAATGTTGAGCGAACGAATAATCAGAAGTGGTGTGAAAATACCTCGCTCTCCTTGTACATGATAGAGAGAAAATGAATACAAATGACAAAGGTAACAACATAATAAGGATGTCATTAAAGCATAGAGAAGAGTTGTGTACCAAAGAAAAAAATAAGCTTTAGAAAATTAGTAAGGAGGAGGAGATGTAAATCGTAAGTATGAAAATAAGAGTGGTTTAGTGCAAGAAAGATTTAGTTTGAATGATCATTTTCCTGTTGTTTATGATGTCAAAGGATTTCTGTTTTTGCAAGATTTACTAACATTGGTCTTTTTTGGGAACATCATGTTTGGAAAGAGTGTTTATATGAACGATGACCATATTTTATCTGGATACAATGGAAGAAATGTAATTTTGGGAGATGGCTAAAACAATGGGAATGAATAATTTGTGACATCTGGTTTGTTTGTTGATAGTGACATGGTTCCTGTGATGGTTGAAATTTGGGAGACTTTGTTGGCGAAGAGGGTCAAGGAATTCCTTGTACCAACTATATAGTCATTATAGTTATCCCTCTGGAATTAGTGTGTAAATTCTTCGTTGCAACAACGTAGGCACTTAATTTTTTTCTTTTTCTTGCAGTGTGAAATTTTTACTGTTCTTTTTTTTTCTAATTTTTTTTCATAATAATGTGGAGATGATTTCTAGTCGACAAACTGATTCAAAACCAATAAATTTTTTATTCATTCTTGAAGACTAGGCTTGAACACTAGATTTCCAAATTTCGGGAAATGATGAAACTGATTGCGTCGCTAATAGTAGTTTGGAACCTTCTATGTTTTGCTAGAAGAACATTTCGTTGGAATGTTTCTTTTGTTTCTTGTTGGGTGTCTCCAAATTATCCTACTATTCCATACATTTTCTCAGATGTTGAATGTTTTGGAACATTTTTCTTTACAAAGGAATGCTTCATATAAGTGAGAACCATGAGTGTCATGGAAATGGTGGAAGACATGCTATGATGGAATATAGGAAATGTGATATGATTGAATAGCTTGTTGTATCTGATTTTTTTGTCGATAGTAATATGCTTGCTAGAATTTTTGACAATTTGGGGTAGACTATTGGAAATGTTGGATCCAATATTTTCCGACATATATTTATAGAGAATATTTTTCATCTGAGAGATTCTCAAGACACTTTTCTTATTTGTGCAACATAGGTGGTTAATGAAAATCTATTTTGAAAGGTTTTAAACTTTTGAACATTAAGTTTATACTGTTTTACACATATTTTATTTCATGTTTTTTGGCAGAACACTGATCAAGTGAATAGTGTTCGAGAAATATATTTGCAACCAAGAAAACCAATATAAGTTCCTCGAGTTGCACCTTGACGATGCCATAATCAATAAAATGTACATTCTTTCTTTCTTCATTTTGTTGTTCGATTAAAAAATTTAACTTTTTTTGTACATATTTCATTCACTCAGAGGTTATTTTTTTTTCTTAGAAGCAGAATCTACTCAGCTCTAACCAAAGTAGAAGAATGGATTCCCATTCTTTTATCGCAATAAATGATGCGACAAAAACTATAATTGGATGACTTGTTTCACATCATCATCAACCTAGACTGGTGTATGGTAGAGAAAATGAAATTGCTCCCTATCATTTTAGTAGAGACATGGTTGAGGTAGATAAAAAAATTCGATTCAGGATTGATAGTTTGTGTGTTGTGCATATCTGACAAGTGTGCAATGAATGTTATCTTGGTATACAAGTTGTGAGATAGAATGAAGGGCCCATTTATAAAATATGTAAGAGAGAGAAAGGTGTTCATCGTTTTTCTCACATTAATAACATGGATCTAGGTGAATAGCGTGAATTTTTGAGAGTTTTGACACAAGTCAAAGAGATGCTAATGCCTCGGGTAAATCCAATATTGCAAGTGACACATGATCATGGCAGTCAATATAAATATAACGGGCACACAATAAGTTTCCTAGAAGGTATATCTTCGATTACAAAGAAGCTTCCATGACGTGTTGAACAACTATTTTTTTTTTGTTAAAAGACAAGGTGTTCAATCCAAATACTGTGAATGCTATGTGAAAAGACAGTGTCTGATGGATGAATTTATTTACAAAATCCAAATGGAAAAGTACTATAAGGATTTTTAAATTTACAATGATTCAATTGTTTCTCTCCGGGAAAGACCTATTGTTGTCTATAGAAGGTTATAATATGTTGATAGTGATCTTTATAAAATGACTAGGGTCAATGTGGATATTTAAAGAGAGGGGTATAATTCTTTGCATGTCACCACCATCCTTTCCTTCTCACTTTCCTAATGAATCTAGGGAAGTCGATCAAATAAGAAGATTTATTGAGAATGCATATTTCACATCCGTTGAATTAATAGATTGACCACATATTGGTACATATCCCATTAATGAGTATAATAATGAAGGATTGCTAGACATGGCATTCCCCACTTTATTCCCTATAGATGATGGTGATTGGTTGCATCCATGTATTTTCAATGTTGATATGCATGAATATGGTTTGAATCTATTGAGATATTATGACCAAATATTTGGAAGCCATCCCCGGCTTTGATATATCTTGTTGAATATGCTTATGTGCCATCGTATTCATGGAACACATTTCTTTTTAAATAAGAATAATATCCATGAAAATGATCCTGCAACTGTTCAAGAGTTGCATTAGAAATTTTGTGATATGCCAAAGAATAAATTGGCTGAGAAATTATTGAATTTTTTATCTTGTCTTAAGGGTACAAGGTCTTATTGGGTAAAGTGTCATTCTGAACTCATTGAAACGATCACCCAGTTGAGTTTCACTACATTGTTTTTTTACATTTAGTGCAAATCACACAAAGTGTCCTGACTTGCATAGTCTAATTCCTTCAAATAGAAATTTTCATCAACAAAGTGAGCATGCCAAAAAAAATGAAAATTTTATTCAGTACGCGCATATAATCGATATGTACATGCACCAAATATTCAATATCTTTTGTGAGATAGTTTTGTAGAGATATATTGGTGCTAAATAATTTTGTTATAGGTTTTTTATCATTCGTTTTAGACAATTTTTTAAATATTTGAAGCATTAGGTCTGTTATTATGGTTTGTGAATATATGTTAAATGCACGTTTCAAATTTTCCAGGTACAATTGGTAGCATAAATGTTTTGATCACATCCATGGATTCCTATGGTTGCTTGGAGCACGGGATATGTAAGCATTGGATTGGTCCAATGCCAGAATTGTCGACGCAACAAAGTGTTACTTCAACCTAGAATACGTGTGACATACATCGTTGAAATTTCATGATCCCTTGAAGCCTAAATATGATCCTTGTCTTTTAAATTCCCATAAAAAAAATTTTGCAATCCTGAATAATATTATGAACATTTGGTGATCTGCGTCCAAAGGAACACAAAATGTAGAATTGATTCCTATTTCCGTAAAAAATGGTTTGTCCTTTCGTGTCACTATGATGCTCCATGGTAGGTTTGTGTTGAGTCAACATTGTACATATATGAAAAAGGGTGAACAAAAAATATGAATCGACATGAAACATTGAACACTTAAATGTTCACAATGTGGATCTTTAAAAAAATGTAGCGATAAAATGTTGTTTGTCAACCAAATGTCTCTCGACATGCATTTTTGAAGTAGATTGCGAAATATGCTTCAAATATAGAGAGAAGATAAAAACTTGTCAGGAAATGTCGACAAGATTTATTAGTGGGTGTTAGGTCCCTATAATACTAGTGTATCCCCTTATTTTTATTGTTAGTATCGCCCCATTATTGTTATTTTTGTGCCCATGTAGTCCCTATATTGTTATTATTACACCCAATAGAAGCCCATTGTTGTTATTGTTGTGTCCTTACATTATTATTGTTAGGTCGGCTAAAATTATATTGTGACCCCATGGACTCCTATATATAGAATGGAGGTTTTTTCATTTGAATCATCCATGAATTTTTCATTTATGTAATTTACAAGAGGTTTCCCCCTCGAAGTGGTTGATTTCTAAGGCGTTGATCTCTCTTTTCTTCTATTTTTGGAGTTGGTTTCGTAAGATTTGGTATCAGAGCTTTGGATTCTAGGGTTTCGATGCTTCAAAAAGGTCATCATGGAATTTTCTCTATAACATTTTTTTCTACGAAGGTTCATAAGCTACAAAAAAAACCCATTTGTGAAGAAATATTGATTAACTTCGTGTAAAAATTTTAGGTCTTGGTTCATAATATTTTTGGAGATATGATTTGTGGAATTTAGGGTTTTTGTAGGCTCTCGAATTTCATCTCAAAGAGGTGACCTTGGGGAAATTGTCATAACTCTCTCTCTGACCAAAAAATTGGAATTCTGTAAAAAGAGGAAGAAACATACAGACTGTAGTTTATTATGTATCAATTTCAGAGTCGAATAAGGAAATAGTGACATGTGGCATGCTGTACAAGTTAGCCCTACTGATCCAGTCCATAATTAGGTCATTGCGGGAGATTAGGCATAACTTTTCCTTGAAGAATCCAAATCAAATTAGACTTGTGGTATTCGAAAGAAGACTTAGAGGGCTACTACACGACTGAAGATAAAATCTTTTGGATCTGAAATTTCATATATAATTCAGTTTCAATATAGATTTCCTCAAAATAAAGAAAAAGGTTTGTATTAAAAAAAAGAAAAAATTGCATAAGTCTTGTTTGAAAAATTAGTTTGAAGTGAATCAAGGGCATATTGAAGATTTTTTATCAGTATTGGGTTCTATAATGCCTCCTAAAAATAATTATACACCCAATAAGCCATCATAAAACACTACTATGACACATGGAGAGGAATAATTGCAGTATGATATATCAAAATTACGATATCGAGTGCAACAAATTTCGATCTCACAAAGAGAAGCCAAAGATGACATAGATGGTTTAAAATCAAACATGGAAGATAAGGTGGATGGTTTGAAGGATGAAATGAAATCTAATATGGATGATCAAGATGTGGGATATCAGATCGAGCATCAACAACAAGTTCTCCAAATCTTAAAGGATAACCTAGCTTTGGTGCAAAATCGAATGAAACAACAAGCAGATCAACATCACAACGAAAGAATTTTTGATGTAAGTGGTGGGGTATATTTAGGGCTACAACCATGCAAACCAATGTCCCTCAAGAAAGCTAAGAATTATAATCAATTATCTCTAAAGTACTATGGTCCTTACAAGGTTTTTCAAAATATTGGTACTATGGAATACAAATTGTAGTTGCTTGCATATTCCCTGGTGCACCTATTTTTCCATGTTTCATGCTTAAAGAAGGTTATAGGTGAAAAAATCCCAGTTCAAACAATATTTCCATAAATTGACGAGGAAGGAAAATAAATGTTGGAACCTGAAGCAGTCATTGAAACAAGAACTCGACAACTACAAAATAGATCAATTTCTAAGTATCTATGCAAGTGGAAGAACTTACCCACTAAAGATTCCACATGTGAGGATGAGAATTTTATACAATACCATCCAGAAGTAATCAAGCATTGAGGAAAACACTTGTTTGAAGGAAAGGGGCATCTTAGGTCCCTATAATACTAGTGTATCCCCTTATTATTATTGTTAGTATAGCCCCTGTATTTTTATTAGTGTGCCCATGTATTCTCCAAATTGTTATTATTGTGCCCCATAGAATCCCACTATTATTATTTTTAGGTCGGATATGATTATATTGTGACCCCATGGAATCCTATATATAGAAAGGATGTTTCTTCATTTGAATCATCCAAGAATTGTTCATTTATGCAATGTAAAGGAGGTTGACCCCTCGAAGTGGCTGCTTTCTAAGGCTTGATCTCTCTTTTCTTCTATTTTTGGAGTTGGTTTCATAATAATGGGAGTGTGTGTGTGGCTCCTACGTTATCTGCATATACAAGGTTCCTTGCTGAAACACTTGTTCAACGTGACATTGGTGCTCAAGAAAACTGCCATTTTCTGCTAAAGCTTCCTCTTGTTGTCTGTAGCCGCAAATTTTTCCCATTAAGTGTTGGGAATAAAGTGTACCAAACGTTGTCGTTGTATTCTGATGAATTTTTATGTGGAAATAATTTCATTTAGGTTTATTAAACCCAACTCATTTTTTTGGAACATTTGTGCTTGATAGAAACAACAAAATCATGGAGATTTGTTGCCAAGAATAGGAAGGAGCCATTGAGGCCATGCGATAACCATGTTATTACACGTGTTTGGCCATAGTTTTATGTTGTTCTTGATGATAAGTTAGAAGATTTTGAAATTTTTTGTTGGAGTGAGTTTCTTTTATACAAGCCATTTCATGACATTGCTTTAGATATTAGGTTTTCAACTAAAATTATCATTGAGAATTGAAGGAATTTGAGATATCGTGGGTGGCATGTTATGATGAGCTCCATCATTAGGTACATTTGGGGGGTTAATTGTCAATTGTTTGCCTTATTAAGTTTATTTTTCTCATATTTAATTATATTATGGTCTTATGTTGCTAGTGTAGATGGTGATTAAGGCTTGTCATACTTTGAATGCCTAACATGAGTTAAATGCAGGAAAATCTCAAAGATATTGCACTTTTTATGAATATTTTGCAATTAAAACTCAGAGTAGACATCAAGGAAATATATTAGGCAGATTTTTGAACTCCTTAACTCTAAAATACAGCCAAAGGATCCTCGAGATTCCCTCCAACAACTTGAAATCAAAGGCAACCAAGAAAACTCAAGATCAAGTGCACCAGAGCTCCACTTCATTTACAGTCAAAGTGGACAGATCACCTACTTTTTAGGGAGTTGTTGGTAGCTACCCTCTAGGTTAAATAGGGTTGAGCAAGAGTTCATTAGGATTCAAAATTTGAAGGAAGCTAATAGACTATTAGCTCTTGTAATAGGTTTTTGAGACTTTCATGTTTATGTAATGAGACTATTTTATGCAGTAAGATGAGTATTTAGATTGTGCTTCACTGATTTAGTTTTAGAGGGCTAGGCTTGTGGGTTAGGGCCCAATCTGTTGGCCTTAGTCTCTCTTGTGTATTCATTCTTTACTTTTATGTAATTGTAACTAGTTTGCTTATGATTATTTAGCTAGTTTTCTTACATTTCCATTCATTGTTTTTAGTTTTCTTCCATTTTTATTTTGCTGTAGATTAATCTTTCTTACATGTTGGTAGAATAATATATAAACTCAGAAAGTTTTGTGTCAAGTTTTCCTCTCTCATCTCTTTCATTGGAGCTTGAGGATGGTAGACCTTCTCCACAGGCCAAATTTTCTTTTTAGTTTATGATTTCTTGGAAAGAGTAGTTAGGTTGTTGTAGTGTCATGAACATGTTTAGAATGCTGAGTTAGATTTATGTTTGTAGGCTAAAGTAGGTTTTCTTTCCAAATTCAACTCATATTTTCCATTTCCTTCATCATGAATTTGTCAATATTTGTTGCATGAAAAATTATTTTTCTTGAAGATTCCGGTGGCACAGTAAAGGAGGACTTCACCAACACCTTCAACTTCATTTCTCACCCTTCATCAACCTTATGTTCATCAAATTTCCATCGGCCTTGTTTTCATATTTTTCACCTTTACACCATGAGCAAACCCTAGTGGTAAAATACATGCTTCTCAAGAATTTTTGAGCTTGGCCAAGGGGTTGGCCACCTTACACTCATCAAAACAAACCTTCACTCCACCTTCCCTATTCTTTTCTCCACCATTTTTTGCCTCAGATTACCCTCAGACTGTTTCTTGTAGCATTACAAGAAACCTATAGTAGCACTTGCAACAACACCAATGAGCCCCTCCTTAAGCCCAAAATCCACCATCCACCTCATCCAAAACTTCCAAAACCACACAGAAGCCTTCAACCTTGCACCCATGATTTCAAGCCATTCCTAGACCACCTTAGTGCTTTCTCCTCCTAGTTGCAAAATAATGGATTTACAAGCATATTTAGGTCATGATTAGATGCATGAGTAAAAGCATGATAGTTAGAACATAAAGTAGATAGAGTGTGTTTAGCCATTTGGCCCGCAATGTGTGATTAGGTTAGTCTTATTTATGCAATTTCAATTCAGTAATTTAATTCATGAAAGATGCCTAGTTTGCTTTCATTTCTTTCCATAAATTAATTTGCAGATTTCTTTCATTGCACAGTTGTTAGATGTACTTCCTTGTTGTAGAATAGCTATTTGATTTTTGATAGATTAATGGCTTTGAATCATTTGTAGCCCTAGGTCTAAATTCAGAGGTGTCACAGAATTCATTAAAAAACCCTAGAAATAACACCCTTTTGTAGAGCTCCAAAGAGGATGACGTGAGTAGAATGAAACTATTGTGTATATCACACTATCACCTCCAATTTTGTACGAACCCTGGGTTGATAAATTAAATTAGAGTAGCCTCTGGGAGTTTTATCATTCTTGGTGCAATACTAGGGCTCATCACTTTTTTACGTCATTGTCGGGGATGTGTCTAGTAGATTCTTTGATTTTATTCTAGAATTCTGTTCTGATTTACTTTTACATGTTGTTTCAAAAATATTGAAAAATACAAAAAATCTGATTTTCATGCTCGGTAGGAGTAGGGATACTAAAGGAAATTTTTTATCTAAAACCCCCACATCACCACATATTGACCCTTCAATCTTATTCAATGACTATGAGGTTGAACATACCATAGGTGAGGCCATTGAATTTTTTTAAGAACATATGGAGAAGAAGAATATATTGCTTCATGAGAGGAAGCTACTTCACCTATTCAAACTGTGGCTGAAACTAAAGCCCATGGATCCTTTTCCATTAGAGAGGCAAATGGGGAAAATAAAATGAAGAATATTATCCCCTGAGTCCTTCCACATTTTCATGGACTTACCTCTGAAGACCCTGACACATTCATGTTTGAATTTGTTATTATCTGTTGGACCTATGACTATGCCTCAGATGATCAAAAGCTGAAGCTATTCCCATATACCCTTAAGGATGTAGCCTTGCACTGGTTCATGGGTCTACCTAGGAACATCATCACTACCTGGGCACATATGCAAGGGGCCTTCAACCCCAAGTAGAGGGACTACTGTAGGTTCACGGAAACTAAAGATGAAATATTCAGGATGAATCTAGGGCCAAATGAATCCCTAGAGGAATATGAAGAGAGGTTCTAGTTAAACTATAAGAGAGCCAACTTTAACCTTGATCCTGGATCACTTAAACTAGTACTCTCCGAGGGATCAGGGAGGAGGTGATAGAAACCCTCAATATGCTATCATGAGGAGATATCGATTTGCTGCCTTATGAGACAATAAAATTGTATTCAGGAACCATTCTAGGGAAGCTAGGAAGAAAGGCAAAGCTAGCCAAAGTACAACCAATACCCATTCCTCTTCCACCTCCATCAAGCATGAGATTGGAAATATTTTGGAGGACTTCAAGAGTGATATGTTGCACACCTTTGCCTTGTAAATGGAAATAATTCAGGTCAAGAGGAAGCAAGAGGGAGCAAAGAGAGCCTTGGCTATATTTTTCCCTTGATGTACTATAAAACACCCTAGAAATGAATGTCAATTAAATGTCATAGATTTTTTCTTAGTCGGTGAGGAGAATAATTCCACATACAAGTGTCTCTCCTTCCTTGGACTCAAATTTGTATATCAAGGTGGGGAAGCAGGACCAGAGCAACTATTTTTCATCAACCAAAGAATTCCTCAAGGCCCTCGGTCATACCATCATTGTATCCAAGGTGCACCTTATTCCTACTATTACAACAATTAGAATGCTCCTATGCAATATTGGTACACACCCACTCCTCCATCCTGCCCTACACCTCCTACTTGGCCTTACAACCATACATATCATCCTCAGCCTACCTGTGAACCAACCCTTTTAGAAATATGTTGCTCAAAAACCTCAGTGGAAAAACCCATCCCAAGGGTGTAGGCCTCAACATATTCAACCACTTGCTCTAATGCCTCCACCCCAACCTCAACCTCATCTTACTCATGTTGATCCACCCAAGCTGCCTCAGATGCTTACACAGCCCAATATGAACCCAAAAAATATACATGCACATCATTTTTATAGTGGAGAGACACCCTATCTAGCTTATTTTGTGGAGATACAGGAGATTAATCTCATGTCAAGAAGATCACTCCCAGAAAACCATCCTCCATATCCACTTGTATAGGTTGAGGAGGAAAAGGAAGAAAGTAACACTCAGATCCAAAAAACTCATTTTCTTGAGTGCTTGATCCCTTCCAGTCAGGACACCCCAGAGAAGACCAAAATTCTGGGAGAATTGAAAAATTTGTCTATAAAAATACCCCTTCTCCAGGCCATTAAGGATGTCACTACTTAAAATAGGATCATTAACGAAAATTTCCTCAAGAAACCTGGGATAAAGAGGAAATATACCCCCACCATCATTGTAGTATGACAGTTTTCCTACTTAAAGTTGGGAAGGTGATATTCACAAAGTACCTCGACCCTAGTAGTCTAGTTGTAGATGTGCACATAGAGGGTGTCATAGTCCCCAATAATTTGATTGATATCGGGGCTGCCATCAATGTAATGACCAAGGAAACTATGCTTAAAATCAATCTCCAAGGGACTTTGAGGAAAACCACAACAATTCTGCAACTTGTAGATCGTTCCATAGTAACTTCGGAATGAATTGTTGAGGGTGTTATGGTTTCAATTGACTCTTGGGATTATCCTACAGATTTCCTAGTTCTCCAACCAAAAACCAAGTTTAATGGATATCCTCTCATCTTAAGGCCACCTTGGTTAGCCACTCCTAATGCTTATATCAGCTGTCGGGCCGGAAGCATGACTCTTAAGAATGGGCCCTTGTCTAAACATATCTTATTATATGCTCTAGCCTAGCCTTACATTGACCATGAACTACCTATATGGTTGGAGGATGAAGAAGAAGATGAAGTATACAACACTACCCCCATTTTTACCATAGATGATGTTCTTAGAGAGGGGTAGCTTGATGAAGATGAACTCATTGACCAAGTCATTTAGAACTAGTCCCCCACTAACATCCCACTTGAAAACCTAGTCAAGGAATCTAAAAGCCACCCTTGGATGGAACTGCAATCAGTTGATTTAACCTCTGAAACCACCAAGGTTATGGATTTTGGCCCATCCAAATCTCTAAAAAATAACTCAAACCTCTCAAATATAGAAGAAGAGCAGCTATGAAAGCTCTTGAAAGAAAACCTAGATGCATTTTCTTGGGATTACAAGGACATGAAACGGGTGCATCCCTCAATATGAAGACATCATATTTAAATTAAGGAAGGATGCAAGCCTATGTGCAAACCCAAAAGGTGGATGAACTCAACTCTAGAAGACATAGTCAAGGAAGAACTGCAAAAATTGTTGGATGTGGGTTTCATTTATCCTATATCAGATAGTGAGTGGGTATCTCCTCTTTTCCTAGTCCGGAAGAATAATGGAAAATGGTGAATATGTGTTGATTATTGGGAACTCAACAAAGCCACCAAGAAGGACTATTTACATTTTCCCTTTATAGATCAAGTCTTGAATGGCCTTGCACGAAGGAAGTTCTTTTCTTTCTTAGATGGGTTCAGTGGGTATAACTAGATCCAAATTAGCCATCAAGACTAGGACAAGACTACTTTCACATGCCATTGGGGTACATTTTCTTGCAGATTCCTACCCTTTGAGTTGTGCAATGCCCCAACTACCTTCCAAAGAGTTTCCTTGAGAATTTTCTCTGAACTAGTCCATGACTCAATTGAAATCTACATGGATGATTTTACACCCTATGGGAATGACTTCCAAGAAGCTCTCTCCAATTTGGGAAAAGTGCTGAGAAGATGCATTGAGGTGCATCTCTCCCTGAGCCTAGAAAAGTGTGAATTTTTGTAAAGAGCGGGAGTAGTATTGGGACACTCAATCTCCCAAGCAGGAATACAGGTGGACCCAAACAAAATCACCATCATCAAAAGGGTACCTACTCCTCAAAAGTAGAGAGATGTCAGGATTCTCTTAGGTTTAGGTGGCTACTATAGAAGGTTTATCAAAGATTTTAGAAAGGTGGCTTTGCCACTATTTCGTTTTTTGGCCAGAGACTTTGAGTTTACTTGGTCCAGTATCTACCAATAATTTTTTGATCTAATTAAGGGAAAGTTAAATATCACCCCCATTCTTCGAGGTCCAAATTGGTCTTTGCCTTTCCACATCCACACAGATGCATTAGAAAAAGTTGTGGAGGAAGCCCTGGGGAAGTTAGAAGACAAATTACCTTATGTAATATATTTCATTAGTAATAACTTGTCTAAGGACAAACTCTATTATACTTTCACAAAGAAGGAAATGTTAGCCATTGTCCATGCTTTAAACAAATTTAGAAATTATATCACTAGTTATCAGACCTTCATACACACTGACCATGAAACCATAAAATATTTAATGAACAAACTGTTTGTTAATGCTAGAATAATTAGATGGTTGTTACTATTACAACAGTTTGACCTAACCATTGTTGATAAACCTGGAAAGGAGAATGTTGTTGCAAATTTTTTATCCAAGTTATACTATCTACAAATGAAGAAATAATGGTGGATGACCAGTTGTCAGATGAACATCTCTTTTCTATCTCAACGCTCTGACATAGATAACTACCTAGTTGCTGAAAATTTCCCTCCTAACCTCTCATCCAAAGAGAAGAGAAATATTATCAGAAAAACACCCTTTTCACTTGGATTGGGGGAAATCTCTTCAAGCTAGACCCTGACCAAATTATTAGAATATGTGTGAGCGAGGAAGAATTTTTTAACATCCTCTATCCATGTCATGATAGCCCTTGTGGAGGCCACTTTGCTACAAAAAGGACAACCTTCAAAGATTTTCAGGCAAGTCACTATTGGCATACCCTTCACTAGGATGCCATAAGATACATTAGTAGGTGTGACCAGTGCCAAAGGATGGGGAAACCTACATAGAGGGATGAGATGCCTTTGCACCCTCAGGTGGCTCATGAGCCATTTGACAAGTGTAGTATGTAATTCATTTGACCCATTGATCCACCATATGGCCAGAAAAATTATATTGTAGTCTGCACTTACTACCTGACAAAGTGGGATGAAACAAAATTTGTGAAGGTAGCAACCGAGGAGAAGGTATCGAAATTTATGAGAGAGAATGTGTTCTATAAAGTTGGATACCCTAGAAAGGTAGTCACTGATCAAGGGGCACAATTCACATCTCATCTCATTGAAAATATTCTGAGGAGACACAAGATAAAGCATAAGACTTGCACTGCCTACCACCCTAAAGCGAATGGCCTATTGGAAGTGCCCGACAAATCCTTGGAGAATATCCTCACCAAGGTTGTGAGAAACAGTAGAAAATATTAGGCGAACAGATTGGTAGAAGATACTTGGGCCTACAACACTACTTGGAAAACAAAAACAGGGTTCACTCCTTATGACCTAGTCAATGGGAATAAAGCTCTACTTTCAATTGAATTTTAGTTCAACATCTTAAGGATGGAAGCTGAGTTAGACCTAGATATGTCAAAGGCCCAACATGAGAGGTTGTTGCAATTAAAAGGATTGTGTGAGTTCAGGATGCAAGCACTCCTTCACACAGAAGTGATTCAAATGCAAAGGAAGGTCTAGCATGACAAGTACGTTAAGAAAAAGACCTTTCAAGAAGGAGATTGGGTGTTTTTGTATGTATCATGGTTTAAGGATTTCAAAGGAAAAATGATGACAAGATTGCTGGGACCCTACAAAGTGGACAAATTTTATGATAATGGCGGAGTTCATATCAGAACCATAGATGAGGATGGGATTCCCATACTTGTCAATGGTTACAAGATTAAAGTTTACAAAAATCCCCTGTCTACGGAAAAATTTATAAATTCCATAAACAAGGAGGTGTATGTCATGGGAGACTCCATAGTTTTTAGCACCTCCCCCTCCTAGAAAAAAAAATAATAATAATAAAAATGAAGAGGGATGGTTGAAAACCTCTTTGAGGCACCCAAGGCCAACTCCAAGATTGAAAACCTCCATGAGGCAATCCTGGAAAAAAAAAAGAGAGAAAAAAAAAAGAAACAGAAAATGAAATATCCTTGGGTGGATACCTCTCCGAGGTGCCCAAGGTAGGCCTTTGGGTTGAAAACCTCTGTGGAGGAAACCCAACTTCCTTCAAAAAAAAAAAACAAATATAAAAATAAAGAAAAATACATATGCACTCATTTGTTTTTATGTTTTGCAGGTTATTGATAAAAGATGGTTTTTGGATCCAGAGGAGGAGTTTTTATTCACTTATCCTTCTCCTCTGCTTACATACACCATGAACCACTCTAGCAAGCACCCATTCATTCATTTCACTCCTTATATATGCATAAATTTCATTTCCCCCCAACTATAATTGCTACAAGCAAGTCCAGCAGCTATAGGATTTTTGTAGCACTACAAGAAACTCCTGTAAATGCGACGGGAAACTTATTCATGAATTAAGGAGCTCTCTCAATTGTTTATAAACTTCAATGAGAGCATGGTAATTTATTTCTTACGTGTACCTACCACTCCTAACCCCTGATTTCACTCCATGCACAAGGATTCACTCTCTAAACCTTATGTTGTTCCATTAGCAGCTAGATCATCTGTAACTTGGCATGAGACCTCTTCCCTTACCTATCCACCACTCCATTCATTCCAAGACACCATTCATGCCCTCCATAAACCATTTCCCCTCATTTCTAATCAAGCCAAGGCAAGAAGAAGCAAAAAGAAGACTCCTGCAAGGAATTGGAAAGTTTCCTGTAGAAACTCTGTGTATGGCACAACAAGGCCAAAAGCTGAAGAAAATTTGATGAAGATGGCTTCAAAATACCACCAGTAGACTCCAGGAGAGGAAGCACACCAGCCAAGGCACCTGAAGACCTCCATGCAGCACCTGCAAGAAGAAAAGACAAAAAAAGGATTAAGCAACTCACTTAGAAAAAACTTCTCACTCAAAAATTAAACAAGAAAATAAAAAAAAATAGCAGGAGGAAGGTCATGAATGAAACCACAAGCTCCAGCTCCTTGCACCAGCTCATTCTACAACACACCAGCACCAAGTAGGCTCAGGTATGGCCTTCACCTCTTTCTATGCATTCAGAATTACCAAAATAGTTTAATGTCGAGGTTTAGAGATTTAAAAGGAAAAAAGGTGGCTAGTCAACTTGGCCAACTTCGCAATATTAAATTAAAATAAAAGTGAGGAGTACATGCCACCCAGTAAAGTCAAATAAATTCAATATGGAGTGAATGGGTACGAAGAGGTGATTACGAGGTTGAGCAATCATTAACTGGAGTGGGACCAACGGTCTCAAAGAGGAAAACTTTTGTTAAGTATGAGTCAGCACCCCACTCCAAATTTAGTTAAAAAGACATAACGGTAAGATCTACCTCATTTTCACCATTTCTTTGAGAATTTTGAAGAGAAGTGGGATCCATCAGGGAGAGGAGCATTGAAGTCAGAGCTTACATGCACCAGCGTGCTACATGAAACAGAGAATTGCTACAAGCAACTACACAGGTAGATCAACAAGGATACAGAGGGAAAAATAGAGTCGACTAACGGTGAAATTGCTTCCTAAGGCCACCATCTCCCAAGAAAAAACAACAGAGGATAAATTTAAGTGGTTTCTACCCTCCATAATTGAAAATTTTCCATGAAATTTGAACACATCAAGTTATAATTTGGCAATTAAAATGTAAAACAAATTTTCATTTGTTTGAGACCATCATCTCCAAACATCTTCATATAACTCTAAAAGATATCACCACCTTCCTATCACAACCATAAAAATGGGAGGGGAATTTAACAGAAGGGAGCCCACTGATATTAAAATAATCACGCAAAATCCTCAAGTCATGGAAATTTTCATAAATCACCAATGGCTAGGTTTCTTCAATATTTTCAAAATTTTTGATGAGGAGATAGCTCGAGAGTTTGCAGTGGCTCTGCAATCAAACTCAGAAGGGAGAACCACCACTGTGGTTAGGGGTCTATCCATCACACTTTCACCTAGACTAATCAACAGAGTCACTACTTTTCCCTTAGGAGTTAAATAGGTTAAGGAAAGGATGCCACGCACTGCAGCCAAGAAAATATTCTTTTTTCCAAGAGAAGAATACATTGAATACAAGAATGGAGTGAGAAGAGAAATCCTTCCATAATCCTGGGATGAGAGCCTTCCATATCATGAAATTCATTTCTTGTGAAGGTAGACTTAGTGTAGTATATGTGTACCGTTTCAGGTTATTAAATGAGCTTGGGTTTCAAGGAGAAATCCCTTTATAGGAGGGATTGAGCATCCATCATTTCCTCTTGAAATCAATAATATACAAGAGAAAAATGGTGAGGGAAATAAAATACCAACATTTGGCTCATCATGGCCTTATAAAACAGATAGTGAATGATGTTTTGAGAAGACTAGACCTCCCTATATCTTGCTCCTAATTCATATACATGGATAGGGAAGCCTTCATAGCCACCCAAATAGGACAAATCTCTGCCCCTAGTCTTAGAGAGAGGGAGATAGAAGAAGAAGATGAGGAGGCTGAAGATGAGGAAGAAAGAGAAGAGATGGAGATTGAAACATAAAACACAGATACAATAGAGATAGTAAATGAAAAGGCTGAGGGGAAGAAGGAAGAAAAGATAGAGGAGAAGAAAGGATTGGACCCTATGTTAGGAAGTGATACCTCCCCTTAAGACTCCAGCATGTCACCAGACATTACATATCAGGAAGTGGATTCTACCCTAGCCACTTTGAGCACACCCGTAAAAACAAAGAGGAAGAGGAAAACACTTATGTATTTCAAGACTAGGAAGAGCGAAAGGGCAAGGCAAGGGAAACCATATAATTCAACCAAAATCCCTATTTCAATTGAGGAGTCACCCAAGAAAGACGATGAAGTAAGGATACAAGAAGGAAAGGTGAAACAGGTCACCTCACCTGTGATGACCCCTGTGACCTACATAAGAAGACACTCAACTAGGTTGGCATCTCATACACATCATACAATCCCAACAGACCCTCAAAAGACTAAAAAAAGAGAAAAACAATCAAAAGAGGGTCTTCAACATGAAAAATAGATTTTTCTACAAGAAAATTTTTCTTTGCTACAGGAAACTCCAACATAACCAGAATTAGAGAAAAATACCTTAGTTAAGGGAGAAAAGACAAACATGGATGGGAAAGAGGCCCAATAAGTTAAGGAAAAGGCACAAGATGAAAGGCAAGATGAAAAAGAGGGAGAAAAATATGATAAGGAGGAGCCTACCTCACAAAAATCGGTCCTCAAAGATGTAGTAGTAGTTCCAAACCATATCCCTCAATCCAATCTTAGCTCCTACTACACATTTATTGAAGGGGGCAGATTGATTCCTGAGAAGTTCACAGTGCCTTTATTCTATCAGATGGAAGAGGAGAGGGAACACACTCATAATTGGATGAATATTTCCACAACCAAAGGTGTGCATGACATAGGGGTCATGGAGGAAAAAGTGACTAAGTTAGGAAGGGATTTGTCTGATGCTAGGCTAAGAGAATCCATGTTGAAAGACTCAAGCTTCAGAATGCCTAAGAAGAGAATTTAGAATTGCAAGAGAATCTTCAAAAAAAGGAAAAAAAAATGGCCACCGTGGAAGTCAGGGAGCAATGGATCCTATTTCAAATTAAAATACTTGCCTCTCATGGATCCTTACCTTTTCAGAACTGCAGACAGTTCATTGAATTTTGCAACCAATCAAGTATGGAAAACAAGGCAAAAATGACACAATTCTACATGCACAATCTTGTGTTGATAGACTTGAACATCTGAAACCCTAATCCTAGAATGGGAGACATGCAGTTAATGGCATTATCATCGTGGATGATTAATGAGGAAACCAGAGCGCAAAAAGTAAGAAGGGTCATGAGGAGAGAAAAAAAATAACCTCTACATATTATGGTAGAACTATTCAATGCTATGGGATTCATCAACAAGCACCTCAAGATACAAAAGGATCCCACACTTGCAGAAAAGTACCCCAATACACAAGCTCAAGCCATGACTCACTTTGATGATGTTTCTAGGTTGTTGGGAGATGAATGCATAATGGCTAGTCAAAGGAGATGGAATAGCCTCCCTCACAACCTTAGAAACATGTATTAACACACACAATAGAGATTAAGAGGTACCCTAGAAAGAGCACAACTGTACAAGAGGGCCATGCAAGCCAGGAAAATTTAGTTGCTTGGTTTGAAACTCAGTCCACCCTTGTTCCTGGGGCTGAGTGATGGAAGAGACCAAGATGAGTAGAACATAGAATGGGAAGAAGCAGAAAATAATGATGGATTTTACCCTCCTAAAGGGACTCCCACACTTCTTCCTTGGGAAGTCAGAGGCTCCATTAAAGCTTTGAAAGAAATGCAGAAGGAGGACTAAGTTTCTCAAAGGATGAGCAACCATTTGGTAGGGGGGTGATGATGAGCTCCATCATTATGTACATTTGGAGGGGTTAATTGTCACCTTTTTGCCTTATTAAGTCTCTTTTTATCACATTTAATTATATTACGGTCTTACGTTACTAGTGTAGATGGTGATTAAGGCTTGTAATAATTCGAATGCCTATGAGTTAAATGCAGGAAAATCACGAAGATATTTCACTTTTGATGAATATTTTACAATTAAATCTCAGAGTAGAAATAAAGGAGAGATTATAAGGGGATTTTCCACCTCCTTAACTCCCAAAGGCAACCAAGGGATCCTTGAGATTCCCTCCAACAACTCGAAATCAAAGGTAATGAAGCAAACTCAATATCAAGTGCACCAAAGGTCCACTTCACTTGCAGTCAAAGTGGACACATCACCTAATTTGTAGGGATTTTTTGGTAGCTACCCTCTATGCTAAATAGGGTTGAACAAGAGCTCGTTAGGATTGGAACTTTGAAGGAAGCTAATAGACTCTTATCTCCTGTAATAGGTTTTTTTAACTCTCATGTTTATGTAATGAGACTATTTTCTACAATAAGATGAGTATTAAAACTGTGCTTCATTGATTCAGTTTTAGAGGGCTAGGCTTGTGGGTTAGGGCCCAATCAATTGGCCTTAGTCTCTCTTGTGTATTTATTATTTACTTTTATGTCATTATAGCTAGTTTTCTTATGAGTATTTAGCTAGTTTTCTTGCATTTTCATTCAATTTTTTAAGTTTTCTTCCATTTGTCTTTTTTTGTAGATTAAGCTTTCTTACATGTTGGTATAATAGTCTATAAACTCAGAAAGTTGTGGGTCAAGCCTCCCTCTCTCATCTCTTTCATTGGAGCTTGAGGAGGGTAGACCTTCTCCACAGGACAAATTTTATTTTTAGTATATGATTGCTTGGAAAGAGTAGTTAGGTTGCTCCAATGTCATGAAAATGTTTCAAATTTTGAGTTATATTTCTATTTGTAGGCTAAAGTAGGTTTTCTTTCCAAATTCAAATCATATTTTCCATTTCCTTCATCATCAATTTGTCAATATTTGTTTCATGAACATGTAGTTTTCTTGCAGATTCTAGTAGCACATCAAAGGTGTTAGGTATGTGTTATATTCTTTCCACAACTAGCCCCATGCGCTGTACGTTGTGCCGAGTGCAACAGGGGGGTCACAGGGGGGGCGGCAGCCCCCCCTGTCGGGGTCTGGGGCAGTGCCCCAGCCAAATTTTTTTTTGGTATGCAATCCCACTCATATGCAGACCCACCGATGTTTTGTGCATGAGTTTGCACATGGTTTTGGGGTACAATGGTTTTCGGCCCCTGGTATTTTGTAGATCCGGTCAAGGGAACTACGGTTATGTTCTAATCCAGGGTTAATGGATTGGGGTTTATGTATGCTTCAGCATGTATATATATGTGTTGTAACACTAAAAGGATTATAATGAAAAATCAAGCTGGTCGTCCCAATTTGGGATCCAGGGGAAAATATCTGTGTTTATCTGTTTTATGTTTTATGCTCTCGCTATTGTTTATTTTCTGTTATAATATTCGTGTGTAGATAATTTCTGTTCAGGGTTAAAACCTACATTTGGTATCGGAGCTGTTTCGGCTTCAAGGGGATGCCTTTACTGCTGAGGGTTTTTTGTTCGGGCCTAAGGTAGACCCTGTTCAGTGGGAGATCTGCGGGATCGATTCTTGTTGTGAAAGAAGATGGCGAGTGGCGGAAAGATAGAGATCGAGAAATTTAATGGTCAGAGTTTTGAGTTGTGGAAGCTCAAGATGGAGGATCTGCTGGTGGATAAATATCAGTGGATCGCGGTAGATCTAGGTACTAAACCAATGACAATGTCAGATGAAGACTGGAAGAAACTGGATTGGAAGGCTAAAAGCACAATACGGTTGTGTGTATTAGATTTAGTATTGTTGAATGTATGTGGGGAAGCTACGGTGAAGAATTTGTGGGAAAAACTTGGGAATTTGTACCAATCTAAGTCTCTGGTGAATAAGATGTTCCTGCGGAAAAATTTGTATAACCTGAGGATGAAGGATGGAGACTTAGTGACAGAGCATCTGAATGCCTTCAATACTGTGGTAAGTTAGCTATCATCTGTTGATATTAAAATCTCAGATGAAGATAAGTGCATCAGTTTGTTGTGCTCTCTACCAGACTCGTGGGACAGTCTGGTTATTGCAATAGGTAGCAATACAACTACCTTGAATTTTGATGACATTATCTCAGCCTTGCTGTAGAAGGAAATGAGACGGAGAAATATGGAGGGTCAGAATGGAGATGCCTTATCTGTACGAGGAAGGTCCCAGAACATAAACAAGAATAAGGTTTCGAGTGGAAGATCTAAATCTAGAGGGAGATCTAAATCTCTTGGAAAGTTTGTAAAGGTGTGCTGGAAATGCGGAAAGGAAGGACACTACAAAAAGGAATGTAGATCTAAAGCTCCTGAGAAAGGAAAGGGATCTGATGAAGCTTCTTCTACAGAGGAAAAAACCACCTTGGATGAAGGTGGAGATGTGTATTTGGCTTCTTCTTCAAATACACATGTAGATCATGAGTCATGGTTGATTGACTTAGGTGCATCCTTTCACTTCACTCCCCATAGGGAGTGGTTCTGCGAGTATGAGAAATATGATGGTGATGTCTTCCTAGGGGATGATAGGAAGGCCAGAATCGTCAGACGTGGAAAGGTCAAGATGAATCTGCAAGGTGGAAGGATTAGAACACTTCCTGGTGTTCTGCATATTCCTGCATTGGCCAGAAATCTGATTTCTGTAAGCAAGATGGATGATGCGAGTGTAAAAACAGTGTTCGAGAAAGATGCCTACAAGATGGTTCGGGGAGCACTGGTATTAATGCGGGGAGTTCGGACTGGAACTCTGTACAAGCTACAAGGTAGCACTGTTATTGATGGGTGTAATAGTTCTGTGGTTCCTGAAAGTGGAGTGGAAATCCTAGATGTCTCTGGAGAAAAGACCATGCTATGGCATCAAAGGCTTGGACATATTGGAGAGAAGGGCCTTTGGATACTACATAGAAATGGTATGGTAGAAGGTATGTCTAATTTCTCTCTGGATTTCGATTTCTGTGAACATTGTGTATATGGGAAGCAGAATCGGGTGAGTTTTCCTTCTTGTGCTAAGAGGGCGAACAAGATATTAGAACTTGTGCACAGTGATGTGTTTGGACCTGTGTCAGTTCCATCACTGGGAAAGTCTGTGTACTATGTTTCATTCATAGATGACTTCTCAAGGAATACATGGATATATTTCTTGAGGAATAAATCTAAAGTCTTTGACAAATTTAAAGAATTTAAGGCTCTGGTGGAAAACCAGACAGAGAAGAAGATAAAGGCGCTGAGGACAGATAATGGTGGGGAGTTCTGCAAGAAGGAATTTGAAGAGTTCTGTAAGAAGTGTGGTATAGCACGAAAGAAGACTACTCCATACACACCTCAGCAAAATGGAGTTGCAGAAAGAATGAACAGAACACTGATGGAAAAGGCAAGAAGCATGCTCAGTGGTACCGGGTTAGGACAAGAATTCTGGGCAGAGGCAGTGGAGACTACATGTTACTTAGTTAATAGATCACCTTCATCAGCGTTGGAGGATAAGACTCCACATGAGGTATGGGCTGGTAAGAAACCCTCTCTTTCACATCTAAGGGTATTTGGATGTGATGCATATGTACATGTTCCAAAGGAGAAAAGGACCAAGTTGGATAATAAATCTGAAAGGTGCATCTTTATTGTGTATAAGGATGGTTTAAAGGGTTACAAGCTTTGGAACCCAGAAACAAGGAAGGTTGTGTACAGCCGAGATGTGGTGTTTAGAGAGGTGAAAGATGTTGTTACACATGAAGTCCTACCAAAGGAACCTGAGAAGATAGAGTTTTAGCCAAAGGAGGATGAATCAGACTCTACAATAGAAGAAGATTCAGAAGAGGAAGAGCCACAAACCCCAGCTTTGAGAAGATTAGTTCGGGAAAGAAGGAAACCAGAAAGGTATAGTCCATCTACTTTCTATTCAGGTTTTGCCTTAACTATAACTGATGACGATCCCAGAATTGTCAGGGAGGCAGTAGACTCAGAGGATGGAAAACTCTGGAAGGAGGCCATGGTTGATGAAATGGCATCCTTGCACAAAAATGAGGCATGGGATCTGGTGGAGTTTCCGGCTGGAAGGAAGCCCATAGGGAGAAAATGGGTGTTTAAAAAGAAGATGAATGTAGAAGGCAAGGTGGAGAAATACAAAGCTCGGTTGGTAGCAAAAGGTTATTCCCAAGTGCCAGGAATTGATTTTGGTGATATTTTCTCTCTTGTTGCCAAAGTTACTTCTATTAGATTACTTTTATCTGTTGCTGCTGCATTTGATTTTGAGATAGAACAGATGGATGTGAAGACAACATTTCTTCACGGGGATCTAGAAGAGGAGATCTAAATGAAGCAACCTGAAGGCTTTATGGTGAAGGGTAAGAAAGAACTGGTATGCAGGTTGAAGAAGTCTCTGTATGGGTTAAAACAGTCACCAAGGATGTGGTATCAGAAATTTGATACCTATATACGGGGACTTGGCTTCACCAGAAGCAAGGAGGATCACTGTGTTTATTTTGAATTAATTGGTGACCGTGTTATTTATTTGGTCTTGTATGTGGATGATATGTTGTTGATTGGAAATGACAAAGAAATTATCCAAGATTTGAAGACCCAACTATTCCCCAAATTCGACATGAAGGATCTTGGTGCTGCAAACTATATTTTGAGCATGGAAATTAAGAGAGATCGGGCAAAGAGGAAGCTCTGGTTAAACCAGAGGAAGTATGTCGAGACTATATTGCAGAGGTTCAATATGCAGGATAGTAAACCGGTGAGTGTTCCTATTCATGTAGGTGCAAAGCTGTCTGCTGAACAGTGTCCCAAGACACAAGAAGAAGAGGAGGATATGTCCCGTGTTCCATATGCAAGTGCAGTGGGTAGCCTGATGTATGCAATGGTATGTACTAGACCAGACATTGCACATGCAATGGGAGTATTGAGCAGGTTTATGTCAAACCCAGGGAAGGAGCATTGGACAACAGTGAAGCGGGTTTTCAGATATTTACGTGGCACTAGTGATTATGGCTTGTGCTACCAAGGAAGATTAGGATTAGAAAGAATGTTGGACATTCGTGGTTTTGTTGATGCAGACTGGGCTGGAGATCTAGACCAAAGAAGATCTACAAGTGGGTATGTGTTTAGCCTATTTGGAGGTGCAGTCAGTTGGATGAGTAAAAGACAGTCTGTAGTGGCGCTTTCAACTATAGAGGCAGAATACATAGCAACCACTCATGCAAGCAAGGAAGCAGTTTGGTTGCAGAGATTGTGTTCAAGTATGGGGTTGGTACAACAAGCTATAAGGATAGAGTGTGATAGCCAAAGTGCAATTTTCTTGGCTAAGAACCCTGCTTATCATTCAAAGACAAAGCACATTGATGTTCAATATCACTTTGTTAGAGATATGGTTGAGGCTAAACGGGTGTTGTTGGTAAAGGTGGACACTTTGAAGAATGTTGCGGATGCATTGACGAAGTCTGTTGAGCACTCAAAAGTTCTCTTGGTGTAGAGAAACAATGGGTGTTGAATAATTGGCCAAATGACTAAGCTCTCCTGTGGCCCCCTGTGGAAAGAAAACAACAAGTGGGAGAATGTTGGGTATGTGTTATATTCTTTCCATGACTAGCCCCACGCGCTGTACGTTACGCCGAGCGCAACAGGGGGGTCACAGGGGGGGCGACAGCCCCCCTTGTCGGGGTCCGGGGCAGCGCCCCAACAAATTTTTTTTTTGGTATGCGGTCCCACTCATATGCGGACCCACCCATGTTTTGGCATGAGTTTGCACATGGTTTTGGGGTACGATGGTTTTCGGCCCCTGGTATTTTGTAGATCCGGTCAAGGGAACTACGATTATGTTCTAATCCAGGGTTAATGGATTGGGGTTTATGTATGCTTCGGCATGTATATATATGTGTTGTAACACTAAAAGGATTATAATGAAAAATCAAGCTGGTTGTCCCAATTTGGGATCCAGGGGGAAATCTCTGTGTTTATCTGTTTTATGTTTTATGTTCTCGCTATTGTTTATTTTCTGTTATAAGATTCGTGTGTAGATAATTTCTGTTCAGGGTTAAAACCTACAAAAGGAGGACATCACCAACACCTTCAATTTCATTTCTCACTCTTCATCACCCTCCTTTCCATTAAATCACCATCAACCCTGTTTTCAGATTTTTCACCTTCACACCGTGAGCAAACCCTAGATGTGCAAGACATTATTCTTAAGAGGTTTTGAGCTTGGCCAAGGGGTTGGCCACCTTCCACTCATCTAAACAGACCTTCACTCCACCTTCCCTATGCTTTTCTCCACCATTTTTGGCCTCGGATTTCCCTCAGACTGTTTCCTATAGTAATTCAGGACTTTCTTGTATCACTACATGAAATGTGTAGTAGCACTCGTAACAGCACTAGTGGGCCCCTCCTTAAGCCCAAAAACCACCATCCACCTCATCTAGACTTGCCAAAACCACCCAGACACCTTCAGTGTTGCACCCATGAGTTCAAGCCCTTCCTAGACAACCTTAGCACTTTCTCCTCCTAGCCGCAAAAAAAACGCATTTACAAGCATAGTTAGGTCATGATTAGATAGATGAGTAAAATCATGATAATTAGAACATAACATAGATAGAGTGTGTTTAGCCAGTTGGCCCAGAAACGTGTGATTAGGTTAGCCTTCTTTATGCAATTTCAATTCAACAATTTACTTCATAATAGATGCCTAGTTTGCATTCATTTCTTGCCATAGCTTAATTTACATATTTATTTCATTATAGAGTAGTTAGATGTCATTTCTTGCTATAGAATAGTTATTTGGTTGTTGATAGTGTAATGGCCTTGAATCATTTGTAGCCCTAGGTCTAAATTTAGAAGTGTGACAAACTTGATTCAGAAACGATAGAAATAACACCCTTTCATAGAGCTCAAAACATGATGACATGAATAGAATGCATATGTTATGTATATAGCACTGTCACCTCCAAGTTTGTATGAACCTTAGGTTGACAAATTAAATTAGAGTAGCCTTTGGGAGTTGCGGCATTATTGATGTGATACTAGGCTCACCATGTTGATCGAGCCCTTTTTCTAGATAAAGGCAATGAAGAAGATGTTGATCCCCTTGTACATGAAGAAAATTTTTATCGATATTTGGCAGAGTGGTAGGTTTTTTCGCAGTTAGTTCCTCCAAGAAATGAAAACATTTTAGACCTTGATAATCTTGGTAGAAGGGACTTTGATATTCATTATAATGGGAAGGAAGTGATGGTATCAAACCATTTTTTAGAACAGGGGATCCATTTTATAAAAGATGTGCAGTCTTCGGGTGTTTTCAATGACAACTTAGTTGGGGACACATATTTATCACCTCCGTCCCTATTAGGCAAACAACTAGCTACTTTTGAAATTGTTTTTCGACACTTCGTTAATGGTGGAAATGGTGGTGCTTTTCAAATGATTATTAAAGGTACTACTGGAACTGATAAGTATTCTCTCATTCACTATATTTATCATGTTATTTCCTCTTGAACAACGGATGATAATAGTCCTCTTTTATTGTTTTCTCCAATTGGTATAACTTCTTTTAACCTACATGGAAAAACAATACATTACCCTTTGAAAATTCCAATAAATATATGAAATTTTTGTTTGGGCAGGCTCTAGCAGTCTTTCAAGAAGAAATGAGCAACATTCGATATACATTTATTGATGAGATGAGCTTTATAGGTCCAATACTATTCATACAGATAGATTCTTTATTGCAAGAAGCCTTTCCTAAAAACAAGAATTCTCATTTTGGTGGTAGGTCCATAATTCTTGTGGATGACCTTGGCTAAAAACCGTCTGATAAGGATAAACCCTTGTATGCAAGAAAAAAAAATTGGGAAAGTTTTGTGGGAAACCTTTAACATTCTTGTGACTTTGGACAAAATTTATAGGCGGAAATGAGATTATCTAAAACATGTGTCTTTTCGCAATATTTTAACCAATATTATAAATGCAGGGCCTTTTCTTGTTGATTGGGACCTTCTTCTGATGTGTGTCGATAGTTTCTTAAATCGACAGGAAACGAGTTTATTTTATTCTTTTTTTCACTTGTTTGTGATGAGTAGTCTTGTCAATTTAAATCATTGAAAAATGCCTAAATCATCAAATTTTACTCTTTTAAGATGTGTTGCAGAATGTGGTAGAAGAACATAAATACGTGACATTGATGATGATGTGTTGGAATGTGAAGTGTTGCTATGTCGTGGAGAGCACCTGATGTTAACATGTAATTTGTGGGTTGAGGCTGGTTTGGTTAATGGTGCACTTGGATATATTGAAGATATCTTCTTTGCGCCTGGTTCAAAGCTGCAATAACATCCACAATTTACTATAATTATTTTTGAAAAGTATGTGGTGTTTCGTTTGATAGGGACTAGCCAAATGTTGTAGCTATTGCAGATGTCATTATGGGGAATCTTAGACAAATGCCTTTGAAAATAGCATGGGCATTAACAATACAAAAGTCACAGGGCATGAATTTGCAATGAGCCACTTTATATATTGGAGATAGAGAGAGCTAGGGTTTGACATTTACAACTATATCAAGAGTGCAATCGATAAATGGTTTGCAAATTTCACTGCCTTTTTCTTTTCAATTTTATGAAAAAATGAAAGACAATGAATATGTCACACTTAGAAAGAAAGATGAGGAACGATTGAACTTTATATAATTTTTGAGGTATTTATCTTGAATAGAGTTTAGTGTTTTGGAATGTTTTTGAAAATAAGATGAATACTTTTTTTATAATTGTTGTTGTTTCTTGCAATTATTTGTATCCACATTAATAATTTTTTTGTTCTGCTTGTTGGTTAATTGAATAGATTTGTTGATTGGTAAAGTCAATAAATTAAAGAATTGGAAGAAATTGCATGGGTCAATAATTTTTTTGTGGTGACGTTGTTGTTTGATGAGTTAAATTATATCTATTTCTTATTTCTTTTGTCCTTGTTTTCAATCCTATTATATTTATTTCTAATTGATTTTTTTGTGGAGTATATATATATATATATATATATATATATATATATATATATATATATATATATATATATATTTGTGTATCTACGTATATATTGACTTTAATTGTATCTTTTTGTCATTGAAATGTATATATGGAGAACAATGATGGTATATGTTACATCTCAGTGATAAAATCTATTGTAGAAGTAATACATTTTGTTGCCTATATTCGAAAAAGGATTGATAGAAAACATGGCTTCCATCCTGCTTCTGTTGATGAACATATTTGTGTCTTACCAGAAATGAAATTAGATGTGTAATACTTGTATCATTTGCACCACAAAGAATTTGGAAGGAAAACAAGAAGGGACTTGTTGGAAACTTTGAAGGGTCGTGGTCATTATGTTGCTGATATGAATTGGTGTTGCTTTTGTCATCGGTCTAGGTTTGTTTTGGAAGAGGCTATCATTGAATAAATTTGTTTTGGTGGAGTGTTTAAAGATGAATTTCCTAGCATAATTTGTTGATGTAAAGAGAACCAAAATATACCTCAATTAATATTTTTTTTTTCGTTTTCAATGTCAGTAAATTCAATTTTATTGTCATTGGTGTTGTAATGTATAATTTATTTTCTCAATTGTCTTCCAATTTCGAGTCTTGTTCTTGTTATTAGATTGTGATGTTTTCAATTTATATGTATTTTTTTCCTTTCCTATTGTAACTTTCTATTCTGTAACAATACAAATTGTTGAATTTTAACATTTGTGTTCATATGCTTAAATTAATAGCAATGTTTCAATTTAATTTTATTCTCTTGGGTTTGTTGTCAATTTTATTTTTAGTATGAGTACCTTGGGTTTATATATGGGTTTGTTTTATAAACTTTTCTTAAAGTGTATAGTGAAAATGGTGTGCCTTTATTTCTATATCTTTATTCCATTATTCTTGGGGTTTATATTATTAGTATATTGATATGTTCATGTTGATGTATTGATGGTTGACAATGTTTGGATAATTTATAATGTATAATATCAATGTACCAATATTTCGACGACACACTTTTAACATAGATTTCCTCAATATGAAAATCAAGCATGGAGAACGATGGACAACAATGGTGCAATGCCGTAATGTCTATAAGGTTTTGTCGATATGAAAATCAAATATGTTCAACCATAGTCCAACGTCACATTGAGATAAAGATTGTCTCAGTATGAAAAGCTTCCATGGTCAACCATGTTTATTTTGGGGTTTATAGTATTTATGTAATGGTTTATATGCCTTGGGTTTATAATATTTATCCCTTAGGTTTAATATTATTCCCATGGGTTCATAATCCCTTTGGTTTTTAGTTTTGGTGCATTGGGTTTATGATATCAATCCCCTGGGGCTATTAATCTAAGGTTTCGTATTCCTAGCGTATAATATTATTCAGATGGTTTATAATTTAAATCCTTCGGTTTAATATAAACCCCTTGGGTTCATTTTTTAACCATGGTCCAACATCACATTGTGACAAAGATTTTCTTAATATGAAAATCAACCATAGACAAATGTTGTGACAAAGATTGCCTCCATATGAAAATCTATCATGGTAGACCATGGTCAATCATGGTCCAATGGCGCATTGTGGCAAAGATTGTGATGATGATGATGATGATGGTTAACGTCCACTGAGACCAAACTGGTCTATTAGACCTATAATTTTCTTAGTTCTTAATTGTCTAGCTTCTCGTCTTTCTGTGTGATTATGAAAATAAACCATAGCTAGTCATGATTATTATACAATTTATAATATTCATCTTAGGATTAGCGTACCTTGGGTTTATAATATGTATCCCTTGATTTTAATATTGTTCCTTTAGGTTTATAATCCCTTGAGTTTATAGTATTAATCCTTTCAGTTTATTATTCCCTTCAATTGAAAATATCGATCTCTTAAATTTATTTATCTAAAAATTCATAATCACATGTATAATATTATTTATAAAGTTAATAATGTTAATCATTAAATTAAATATAAATTATTTGTATTAATTATTTAACAATACTTAATTTAAACTATGAGAAATAACATATCTATCATTTAAAATAAATGTACTAAAAATTTATTATTTTTTTTTATGGAAAGTTTATTTTTATTTTTTGAATTTATTATTATGAATATAATTATTAAGATTTTATCAAGTTAGAATATTAAGACTTTAATTTTTAAGTTGCATTATTAAAGTTTTAAGTTACACTATTTATGATGTTTTGTTTTTATTTCTTTTAATGTAAGTTTCACTTCAATTTTGATATTTATTTTTAAATTTATTATTATCTAGTATTTATTAAATTATTATTAATATAATTGTTGTTGCTATAATTATAATTATTATTTTTTATATAATTATTTATAATAGTAGTAGTTGAATAGTGGCTTAGTTTAACTTATAGATGAAATGGTTTTTTCACAACATGTTTTCTCGTTAATTTTAATCAAAACTGGGTATATATTTTTAAAACTTCGGTCTAGGTTATTTAATCTGCAGAATTAGAGTGTCATTGGAGTGGGGTTTTCTAGGTGCTAATCCATTTATGAATTTTAAAATGAATTTTAAATAACAAAAAATCACATTCTTTTTTGAAATTGTTTTACTAGTAAAAAAATATATTTAGTCTATAAGTTATACTAAGCCTTAAATATTATTATTATTAATTAATATTATTAATAATTAATAAATGTGTTTGATGATGATGATGATGGTGGTTAACTTCCACTGAGACCAATCTTTAGTCTATCAGACCTAAAGAAAAGAGTTATTTAGTTTGATTTGAGATTTTATTCCTATGCTCAAAAAGCTTGTAGAGAAGCCTCCCGAGCTCACTATAATTTTGACACGGCTAGGAAGATCAGTATTGCAACAAAGACTATGAAATTGAGCTCTAATTTGGTTGTACTAGGAGCACTCTAAGAGGAAGTGATTTTCATCCTCGATGTTCATATTTTCACAGAGATGGCTAATCCTTTCCATCCATGCTGTTTTAGGAACTGTCCAACACATTATTAATCATATATCAGTCACATTTATTAATATGCTTATACTAATATATTTTTCATTTGTAATATTCTTACAAGTTCATCACAATATTTTATCTAAACATTTAGAAGTATTTTTTAGTTAATTACAAAATTTGAAGTTTATATGATCATATTTTAAGTTAAATAATACACTTAATTAACAATTTTTATTAAATAAAGTAATGTAAGAACTAAATTTACTATTACTTCTCTAACATTAAGTACTAGAAATAGTAAATTATTGATATAAGCTTACCCCATATATATCGAACACATTGAGCTCTTACCAATATGTCTAGCTTATTTTAATAAATTTAGGCAACACGGAAATATATCAAAGGAAATGTTATTGAGCAAGATTTCAAAAAACAAAACAAGATTGGCTGCATGGAAGTTTGAGTGTGAGCTTCTGCCTGTAGTTGGTGATCAAAGTGATGTCCAGCATAGTCCAAATGTATATTGAATCCACAAAAATCCATTCTATTCATTACCGAGAGCTAAAGAAACAGAGTTTTTGTTTTAACAAAGAAAGATTTACATGAAAGTTAAACAAGAACCAATTATGTATTAGAATAAGAGGAAACAATAAGCAACCGAGGCAAAGACGATATATTTTGATACTGGAAATATCAAATACAAGGAATATGCCCTTCTAATTCTGTAAACAGTGTCTCTGTTTTTCGCTATAGTAATTTTAGTCACTATGAAAAGCCC
>JAXQQM020082908.1:0-18252 GCA_034641835.2 Pinus albicaulis
ATATTGCAAATCAATCATGCTAGAAACATCAAAGAACTACAATCTTTCATTGGAAAGATTAATTTCTTAAGAAGGTTCATACCAAATCTTGTTGAAATCCTTAGAAACATAACAAACATTATTAAAAGAGAAATGTGAATTAAATGGACCTTTGAAGCAAAGCAATCCTTTGAACTGGTTAAACAAGCACTCACTCAAACACCAGTTCTTATTAGCCTTGATTTTAACAAAGATTTCTTAATTTTCTCCTTTGCATCAGAACATACAGTTGCTATTGTCCTACTTCAGAAAAATATAAAAGGACAAGAGTAGCCCATCACATTTTTTAGCAAGGCTTTAAGAGATGCACCTTTGAAATACAACATAATGGAAAAATAAGCTTTTTCCTTAATCAAAGCCTTGAAAGATTTTAGAGTTTACATTTTACACTCACACATCATTGCTTTTGTTTCACACACATTTATCAAAGACATTTTAACACAAGATCCTGATGGCAAGAGAGGAAAGTGGATTTTTGTTATATTAGAATATGGTTTAGAAATCCGACCCACTAAACTGGTCAAAGGACAAGGACATGTAAAAATCATGGCTGAATCAAACCTCAAAGCCTTAGATATGAATATGGTTGATGTTTTAGAAGAACAAGAAGAATGCACAACCCCTCCTATTGAAGAAGTATTGCTGAATTCGCTTTGTATCTTAATATTTTGTATGTGCTATTCTATCTTAATGTCCCTCCTAGTTTGTCTAAAACAAAGACAAGGTTTTTAAAGTTAAAAGCTGTAAATTACTACATTATAGATAAATGGTTATATTGGAAAAATGCTAGTGGTCTATTGCTTAAATGTTTTCCCGAGAATGATGCAGAGAAAATCAAGCATGAGTTTCATGGAGGAGAATGTGGAGGCCACCTCTATTGGAAAAAAACTTTCAACAAAATCCTTAGAGCTGGTTACTATTGGCCCACCCTCTTTCAAGATATCCATAAATTGGTAGTTTCCTGCCACAAATGTCAAATATTTGAAGGAAAAAGAAAACTCTTACCCTTACCTCTACATCCTATCTCTGTTGAAGCTCCTTTTCAACAAAGGGGCCTAGAATTCATTGGGGAAACACATCCTTCTTCATCTACCCAACATAAATGGATCCTCACAGCAACTAATTACTTTACAAAATGGATAGAGGCCATCCCTCCAGGGCCAGCCCTTGATCTAGTGTTGTGCTATACAACAACCCCATTTCATATAATTTTACTTTAGAAATTTATAATATGAAATGGGTCCCTTTTAAATTTAATTGGTATTAACTCATCATTCCTCTTAAAATCTGAAAACAAACAAAAAATCATTATAAAACCTTTTGAGTTTATAAAACATCGGCAATCGGAAATAAAACAATCACCAATGAAGGCCCCTCTCCTTGCTTCGATGCGATATCATTATCGGCAATCGGGGATTGCGATATGAATTCAATAGAACTTTGCCTTAAAATCTCCTGATGCGAGTTAAGCGATATCGCTATCGGCGATCGGGGATTGTTTGAAAACTCAAAAAACTGCTTAAGTTCTCCTCCGATCGCCGATGGCGATAAAGCTAAGCGCGACTTTCAAAAAGGATTGTTATGGCGGCTCAGCATATTATGTTAATTATTATTAAAAAACCTTTTCACTATACAATGGTAATTGATTTAAGCCCAACCACCAAATAAAAATCAAATCCACGTTTAATGAGGCTATTTGGGAAATAAAGGACATGATGAGCATTTAATAGATTGGCAGGTTCAAACGGCCAATTAATGGAGCAGTTACGCCTAAAATCCCTTCAGAGATTACATACGCGAGAGTCTTATGATTATTTTCCATTATTTATTGATTGACATAAGTCTTTTGTACTAGTTTTCGCCGTCTATTCTCCGCATTGCGATCATTCTATCTTTTGTACAGAGCTTCTCCGTGGTAGCAAGTTCAGACCAAATGGGGAAGAAATCTAAGAAACCAGGAACAGCTTCAGCTCCTGTGATAACAGAGCAACATGCCGCAGATCCGGGATCAAGCAAAAAAGGATTAATTTCAGATACCACATGTCTTGGTCTTGGTAATACTACTTGGCAGAGCATTTACAATCTGGTTGAAGCCGAGGAACCTCAACAAACAACGGTAGAAGCTTCAGCAGGCTCGAGCCAAAAATCTGACGCTACTCTGAAAGATTTGGCCGATTCCTACTTGCACAGGATAGCGGCTCGGGAGAAGATTCTTCCATATACAGATGTAGTGAGATGGGCCATTGAAGAAATCCCAATTACGAACAGAATATTCTGCACTATTGATGGGAGAGTTTTTGGTTCGTTTCAGCCTGATGATTTGAGACAAATGTACCATTTGCCCGAACCAGAGAAGAAGTATAATAAAGCATTCCTGGAGAAGTTTAGAGATGAAAATGAAATTGATTCAGAACCTATACGAGAATGGAGACAAAACCCAGGAAAACACAAACATGATTCTTCGGGTAAGTACTCCGTCAGTTCCTTATGTTCTCCTTATTGTTATGTTGGAGCTATGATGTGTCGAATGTGGGGATTGCATGATTCTTCAAAATTTTCCATAGAAATGGTACCTTTAATGGAAGCAGCATGTAATAGTGAAATCATGGATTGGGGGAATATATTATCGGATAAGTTAGCAAATGCTATTCTTGACTTTAGAGGCAAATCCCGTGCTACTGATAGAATTATCCCTCCATTTTACTATAGTGCCTTCATTTTAGATACCCTCTGTTTTAATTCCGAGTTTCCTGTGTTAGGTTGGAGATGGACTCCACAAGACCCCATGCCCATTCATATATATCATCAGAAATTATGGAAAGCCCATTATAAACACCACCTATATCAACTCTGTAATGGACTCATGATACCTATTTATTATGCAATTTTTGCTAGACCTACTCCTAAGATCTCCTCTCAAGCAGAGATTGACTTGACAGCCCTAGGAACCTGGTTCGGAGAGCAGAAATTCACTTATATAAGAGTTTTTGGTAGCCATGCTAGACCTCATGTCCTCCCCTTGTATATACTAGACAAGCTTTTAGCTCGAGAGATAGCATATCAGCTTACATCTGCATCAGCTACAAAAACTCTCAGGAATTCAAAGAAACAAGTCTGGCCTCCTTTCCCTATAAGGTGCGACGTCTATACTCTGCGTGATTATAAACATGCAGAGAAAGAAGCAGAAAAGATTAATATGTTAAAACTCGCCACTCTGCCTAATAGACGCTTTGATCCGAAAAAGGTCGTCTATAATGTTCTAGATCAGGCCAAACTCACTAAATTTGAACATAAGGAAGATGAGTTTGATGACCTTTTCTCCTCGACAGAGTCAATATTTCAGGTTCAAGAGATAGCTAAGATTAGATACCATGATGAAGGGTTAGTTGAATTTAACAAACTTAGAGAGCAGAGGTTGCAAACTCTACCTCTAGATTTGTTAGCCACTGCCCCGATGATACAATCAAGCGAGTCTGAGCAGCAGCTTACCAGCAAACATCCTACTACATCCAAAATCTCTGAAGAAGTTAAAAGAAGAGAGCAGGAGGAACTCCATAGGAAAGAACAGGAAGAGGCAAAAAGGAAAGAACAAGAGGAAGCACAGAGAATACGTGATCAGGAACAGGAAAGGCAGCAAGAGCAGAGCAGCAAGAAGGTGAATGTTGACACTCAGATTGACCCAAGATTGCTCCAGGAATGGCAGCAATTCGACTCAATTATAAGCAATCTTGAGAGCTCGAAGAATGCCGATACATCCAAAGCGGCCAATACACAGGATACAATATCAAAAAGGGTTTCAAGCAAAGAAACCAGCGGTCTACCACCTACAGGATTAGAAATAATTCCCAAAGATCCCTCAGATCAAATTATTTTGCAGGTAGAAGATATTCCTCCATGGGATGTTTTCTATAGCCCAAAACACAAGGCTGTAATAAAGAAACAACGAAAAAGGAGAAGGATTGATCAACCTTCCCTGTTTCCTAAACAAACAGTAACAGCCAATGTAGTTTGGAAGGAAAAATGCAACCCCTCCGATGACCTGACAAAGTTGTCTCAATATGCTGGTGCCTATTCAGTGGCCACCATGGACAAGGCATCGGAGGTGAGTAATTTGTTGAAAAGAGGATGTCGGCTACTCTGAGCACAACTGTGGAGGCTGTAATCGGATTCGACGGCAATTGAAACGGAAAGAATCATCGGAAGCATTAGAAAAATTGAAAACAATAAATGAACAAATGGTAAAAACAAAAGATGAGAAAATTGCTCAATTAACAGCTCAAATAGAAAAGTTCAAGAATATTCCCCAGCCTGCCAGTTTCAGAGAAGAAGCAATACAGATTAATAAGGCACTCATAACACAAATAAGATTGTTGTGTCATCAAATTGCCCAAGTTGAACCTCTGTGTGAAATAACAACATCTTTAATAAACAAATCAGTTGATGCCAGGCAGGACTTAGGACAAGCCGATGAGACTTTAACAGATTTTCTTACTTGGCAGAACACTAATGAGGGACAGACAGCAAATTTGCCTAAAATCTTAGAATCCCATAAAGAAATTCTGTTCATGGAATGGCAGTCCCAGTTGATGAAAGCAGAGAGAGAAGTTTCTAGATGCAGATTATCTACGAACAATTTAATTGACTTAATTAATAATACTCTCTATTTGTCTAACATGATTTCTCAATGTACTCCAGGTAAATTATTATCACCCAAGAGATTGGAACAATCATGTTTTCAAGAGCTAGAAAAGAATGGGAAATTGATTACAGGAATTACAAGTTTAACTTGGGACACCTATTGGTTGTTCCTAATAAAACCATACAGCCAGAAAGCCGCCCTCAAATGCTTAATAGATGCAATCGGGTGTATCATTCCCAAAATACATGATGCCACCTATGCTGCTCAAATCAATTCTCGTCTCAGCCGCCCTCAAGAAGTGGAACCAATGATAGCGATATGCCAACTCAGGACAAAAAGCAAAGAGTCAGAATGATGAGTCATGCTGCCGATTACCAGATTGTTGAAGAGGATATATTCAAGATCGGGTTATACCAATTTGGTAGCCTTTTAATTTTGTAGTTTGTTAGTTTAATTTAGTATTTATAGACCCTTTCATGTATTTAGAATGGGTCGTAAGTTTTTGTATATGACTGAAACCTGAAGTTGCACTACTGTACTTCAGGCATATTTTTTTATGAAAACTGGACCAATTTTTCCAAATTTTGATAACGAAGCTTTTATGTGGATGTGCACTACTGCCTTTATTTAAAAGTATTTCTGAGTCGAAAGAAGGAATTCAAATTGCGATTGACATTGGGAAAGATTTGCAGCTCATATGGTACTATTATCTATGTCTGAATTCATTCTTTTTATGTAAATTGTTATTTGATTACTCTTGCTATTATTGAATATATGAGTGTGTTTTAACAGCAGTCTTTATACTTTCCACTACTGGATGTTTATAGTTTGCTATTCTTTTAATCATTCATGTGTTAGTAATATAAAAAAGGATAAGTGTAACAATGTTTTATCAATTACTTCATTCAACTAATTGAACGAAGTAATTATTATTTAAATGAATATCTTTGTTTATTGAATAGTGTCATCTATATGCCTATTGACAAACACAGATCATCAAACGTTGCACTTAAGAATAGAAGCTTCCCGGGATAAAATAGTCATTTACGTTTTCACTTATAGATTAAGTACTCCATTTATTATCACTTATTATTAAACCAATCACTCATTCACCCCTTTCTATTCTTTATCAGGAAAATGGTCCCATTATATCCAGTCGGAGCCACCATCCCAAACGGAAAAGGAGCTGTTTAAGGTCCGGACCGGGTGGTTATCCCCCAATGTTGATGTAACGATTTTCGGGGCCTCAACATTTTTGGCGCTAGAAGGAGGGCCTCAACTATGAATGGCGAGTAAATCAAAACCTACAGACCATTCTCAGAGTAAATCACCCTCCACCTCACCTCAGACCTCCCGTTTGCATTCTGAATTACCAGTGTCCAAACGAGAAGAAGAGGAATCAACTATCACTGCTCAATCACACCATACTTCATAACATTTAAGTCCGGAATCCCCTGAATTTCAGTCTATCATCCAGAAACTTCAAGGCTTCTCCATATCACCTCAAAGATCTGAAGTATCTCAAGGCAGTCAGACTTCGCAATTTCACCTACCTCATCATCTCACCAGACTTCAAAGCGAAAAACTTGGCATTGAACCAACTGAGTTACCATTACCACAAAGGAAAAAGGCAAAAAAGAACACTGAAGGTTCTGATAGTGAGACCTTTTCTCCATCATCTTCCATCTCATCATCTCCAGTGCGAAGTCAAACACCCACTTCCCCATTACATATTACTATTCACCAGGGGTCACCACCTTCAACATCACAACCTTTACAGTCTTTATTATTACCTCCTCCCCAATCACCTGGACCATCACATTCGAACGTTGGTACTTCCAAGATGGCTCAAAACCCATGGAATAGTCCTGGTGCAGTCACTATGCCTGCACCATTACATCCATTACCAGAGTATCCTGAGAAATGGTTACCAAAGTTTAATCCAGATGCTGGAACATTAGCTGAGGAACACATAAATAATTTCATGTTGTCAGTTAATCTAAAAGGAGTAACACAAGAAGATGTTGTAGTGAGACTTTTCCCCTACACGTTACAGGGATCAGCTGGGTCTTGGTATTTTTCCTTACCCTCTGGATCCATTACCAGTTGGAATATCTTTCAGGAACAGTTTCTTACCAAATATGGCGACGATAGATCCTTGGCCACGCTCATTAATGATCTTTCAAATCTAAGAATTGAGTCAAGAGAGCCAATTAAGGAGTTTAATTCCCGATTCAATAAGCTCTTGAATAAAATTCCCACCGATTCCAAGCCAAGTGAACAAGTTAGAAGTGAATGGTATATCACAGCCTTACCTTCAAATATAGCCATTTTTGTTGATAGGGCTGCGAAACCAACTCTACCCGAAAACATGAAAGAAGCCATCGCTGTGGAAAAACGTATAACCGCTTTGGAAAAGAAAGCTTCTCTCGAAGATAGGAAATCCAAGAAAGTGTCTTTCAAGGACGATTCAAAGAAGAAAAACACCAAAGATCCATACGATATGGAGGGTCTTCAAAAGGTCCTCAAAACAATGTCAAATGAAATGGTTGAAATCAAAAAGCAAGTAGCAGAAACTTCAACAAAGAAACCATTTAGGAATTTTAAGAAGACTGAGTCAAAACCACCAAATATTATATCCAATGCAGATTCAGACCCTGAGGAAGAAGAAGAAGATGAAACAATTACATCATCCGATGAAATTGAAGAAGAAGAAGTCGTTGAATGCCATGGAATGTGGGACTTCATATTGCCTAACTCCGACACCGAGACTGAACAAGAAGCTTTTCCTGTGACTACTAGGAGCAAAAGTACCCCTGAACCTATCCAAGCAAGTTCCAAGAAAAGGAGTGCAGGTACTAATACTGCAAAGGAAAAGGCACCTACAAGGAAGCCAGCTGCAACAGTCCCTCAAAACCAACCATCGTCTTCAAATATACCTTCAACATCAAAGACGTTGGTAGTATCGGATTCAATGGATTACAATATTATTGATGACATGAAGAAGACTAAGGCAAACATCACCATGTTTGAACTCAGTAAGTTAAAACATCAACAGAAATTACTTCTTAAGGAACTAAATGCAGTTCCTTCCTCGCCTCTTCCTAGTGCTAAAGCTGCAAATGATTCAGGACAACCACCTTCTGGTAGAATTGAGGCTACTGATACGATTCTAATCAGAGACAGATCAAATTCCCATACCCCACCTTTCCTCTTAACCTTTGAAATTTACAATCGAAATCTACACAACTGTTTAATTGACTCAGGGGCATCATCTAATATAATGCCAGCTTCAGTTTGTTCTAAACTGAACATAGAACCCCAAAAGTCTTCAATTCACATTGTGCAGTTAGATAGAACCAAAGTCCAAGTCGTAGGGGAAATAAATTCTGTTACTATCAGGTTAGCATCTGATCCACGAGTAGTTCAAAGAATTGATATCTTAATCGCTGATATACTTGAGTTTTATGGTTTAATTTTGAGCAGGGATTGGTCTGAGAAGCTCCATGGATATATTTCTACCGATTGGTCTCATATGTGGCTTCCCTACAGGGGAAAGCCAAATCAAATAAAAATCAATCGGGAGAAACACATGACCCATACTGTCACAAAGTTCGAACAAGAGAATCAACCAATTGCATTTAATAATAACATATTGGGAAATTATTCTTCTGAATCATTCTTCGGCAATTATATTGCCCAACCATCTCCGTTCTTAGTAAACAATTTCACATCCCAAATTGAAATTTTTTCACAAACTGACAGTTCAAGATGTGTTAATGTTACTGAGAATTCTGTAAATAAAATTTTTGATAATTCTTTATTTTGGTCTTTATATTTTGACGGTTCTAAATCCAGTGAAGGATCAGGAGCAGGGTGTATTCTAGTCAGCCCTGAGGGAGAAAAAACAATGCTTTCTTGTAGGTTAGAATTTGAATGCACGAATAATACAGCTGAGTATGAGGCCTTGGTACAAGGACTATATAAAGCTATTGGCCTGAAAGTCCAATATTTGAAAGTGTTTGGTGATTCTGAGATTGTTATAAAACAAGTTCGAAATACAATCCATTGTCTTTCTAATCACCTCAAACACTATCAGTCTTTAGTCCAGGAACTTATATCTCATTTCTTAGCATTCAATATTTCGCCTATTCCCAGATCCCAGAATGCAGCAGCTGACTTGTTAGCCAATGTTGCTTCTAAGCTCCTACCTTTCGTAGATTATAGCCCAGATAGATTTTCAGTAGAGTTGATTTTTAGGCCATCAATTCCTGACAATATCACCAATTGGCGAGTGTTTAATCACGATGAAGACATCTTACATTTCTTAACTTCCGATGAGTCCTACAATGATCAAATCATTGATGAAAATGATCATGATCTTCAGATGAAAGAAAAGCATGAGGAAAACTCAATACCAAAACCTGTGGTCAAACTGGAAGATCTCTATGATATTAAAGATAGGTTTAAACAGGTAACCAATTCAAAACTTCAAAGTTCTACTTTAAGATTTGAATTGATAAATCTCGGTACTGAGCAGAATCCTCAAAATGTCAATTTAGGACTAGGGCTTTCTGTCGAAGAAAGGATAGCATTCATTAGATTATTGAGAAAAAATAAACATGTCTTCGCTTGGAAGTATGATGACTTAAAAAATTATGATACATCAATCATCCAGCATACCATTCCAATGCTTTCTGAACAAAAACCAGTTCAACAAAAATTGAGGAAAATACATCCAAACTTAGAGAGTCAGATAAAATCAGAACTCAATAAACTCTTGAAAGCAAAGATTATTTTTCCGGTCCGACATTCAAACTGGGTCTCCAATATGGTGCCTGTTAGGAAGAAAAATGGTGACATCAGGATTTGTATAGATTTCAGAAATCTGAATAAGGCAAGCCAAAAAGATAATTTTCCATTACCTACCATGGAGCAGATACTCCATTCGGTAGCAGGTTCTGAGCTAATGTCCTTTCTAGACGGCTTTTCAGGATACAACCAAATTCTGGTCCATCCTGATGACAGACTCAAAACTACTTTCAGAACAAAATGGGGAACTTACGCCTATCAGAAAATGCCTTTTGGACTTATTAACGCAGGAGCTACATTTCAAAGAGCAATGGATATAGCCTTCAAAGGATTGATCAACAAAACTGTGGTCGTCTATTTAGATGACATTACTGTGTTTTCTAAAAAGAGGTCCAACCATTTACATGATTTGAATCAAATTTTGGAACGCTGTAGAAAATATGGTATTCCACTCAATCCCAAAAAATCCTTCTTTGCTCTAAATCAAGGAAAGCTCTTGGGCTTTATTGTTTCCAAAGATGGTATTTATATTGATCCTGACAGGATTAAAGAAATTTCTGAAATCCCATTTCCTCATAACAAAAAATCCATGCAGTCATTTTTAGGTCAGATCAACTTTGTCAAAAGATTTGTTCCTGATTTTTCTCAGATCATTTTACCATTACAAACCATGATTAAGAAAAATTCAGTGTTTAAATGGGGATATGTGGAAAAGGAAGCATTTGATTTAATCAAACAATCAATAATCAATGCCCCCGCTTTAAACACTCCCAATTTTTCTAATCATTTCACATTGTATACTATCGCATCCGATTCATCTTATGCAGCAGTACTCACTCAGATTAATGATCATGACCTGGAAGCACCGATCTCATTTTTCAGTTCAAATTTCCAGGGTGCAGAACTAAATTACTCCGAAGTTGAAAAACAGGCCTTTGCTGTGTATAAAGCCATTAAACACTACAGGCCCTTCCTTTTAAAAACTCATACAAAGTTATAGTTCCTTTTTCTGCAGTAAGGCAATTACTGATCCAAAGGGAATTAGGTGAGAAAAGGGCAAATTGGGTTACAACACTTCAAGAATATGACTTAGAAATCAAGCCAGCAAAGATTGTTAGGGGTCAAGGTTTTTGCAGGTTGTTAGCAGGAGCATCCAACATTCCGGAATCAGGTGATACAGAACATATGGAAGAAATCAATCAGATAAGTATTACCAATTCTGAATCTCAATACGCAGATTTAATCTTTTATTTGAAAAATGGATATGCACCTCCTAATCTTTCTTATAAAAACAAACGGGCCATTAGATTAAAAGCAAAAAGCTTCATAATCATTGATGATGTACTTTTTAGACAAAACTATGATTCCGTTTTATTAAGATGCCTAGAAAAACCTGAAGCACAAAAGGTTTTGCAGGAGCTACATGATGGACCAGCCGGAGGACATTTTGGAGTTGACACAACAGCTCACAAAATCATTCATGCTGGATATTATTGGCCCACTTTATTCAGAGATACTCACGAATATGTAAGGAAATGCCAAAGTTGTCAAACCTCCAGTGGAAGACAAAGAAAATCAGCTTTCCCTTTGCAACCAGTCAACATTGAGCAACCTTTTGAACAATGGGGATTGGATATCATTGGGGAAATAACTCCACAGTCCTCCAAACAACATAAGTATATCCTTACTGCTACTGATTACTTTACCAAGTGGGTTGAAGCAATTTCGTTAAAGACAACAAACTCTGAAGGAATTATAGAATTTATAGATCAATTCATCATTACCAGGTTTGGTGTCCCAAATGCTCTTGTTTTTGATAATGCATCTTATTTCTCTGGTAATGCCATGTTTGAGTTCGCTATTAAAAGAGGATTTAAACTGAAATATTCTGCAAATTATTATCCCCGGGGTAATGGTCTAGCAGAGTCTACCAATAAAAATCTCCTTAAAATCATTAAGCGAACTATTGAACAGAATCATAAAAACTGGCACAAATCTTTAATATTCGCACTATGGGCCGATAGAATAACACAGAAGGCCTCCATAGGTACTTCTCCATTCAATCTTGTATATGGGAAAGAAGCAATACTACCAACCAATCTAGCACTTCCTTCTCTAGCCCTAGTGCAGTTTATTGAAGAAAGCCCCTCTTCTTCTATCCAACTTAGACATGATCGAATTTTAAAATTAGAAGAAGAAAGAGAAAAGGCCAAAATTACTCATGCAAAACATCAGCAGATAATCAAAAAATCATTTGATTCAGCTTCATCTAGTTCTAAACAGTTGCAGGTTGGTGATCTAGTTCTGAAATGGGATAAAGCTCATGAGGATAAAGGTAAACACACCAAGTTCCAAAAGATGTGGCTTGGACCATTTCAGATCAGCGAGAAGATAGGCCATTCGACATTCATGTTACAAGATCTATCAGGAAAGAGGGACTCTCTTCCTGTTAATGGCCTCATCTTAAAGAAATTCTTCAATTGAGAAGGTAACCCCTTATCTTTTAGTTTTAGTAGGATTTATGTTTTTAGGACCATTAGGAAATAAAGTTGTAAATAGCTTCTATTGGCCTTTTGATACATTAAAAAGTTGCTCTTAAGAAGTTCTTTTAATATTTACTTTTGAAAATAGAAGCCTTTAAAGAGAAAAAGGGAAGACAATTTCTATGAAATTAGTTATATTCACATTTCTGAAAAACTCATTTTATTTTTGTGAAATCTCCTCAAGATTTAGAAGTACTGTAAATCATTTTAATGTTTTAAACTAGCCACAAAAAGGTTATCAATATCAAAACAGAAACTGATTCAATCTTAGTATCTTCAACTCTTTTCTTGTCATCCATTTTCTCTTAAGGAGGAAGTTGTCCATCCCATTTATCCAAGTTTATGATTACTCAGAGTGTAATTCTAAAAAAATATATATATATCTGATATAAAGATAAGGGGTCTTATCACAAGCCTGCTTACCATGATCATTGGAAAATAGTTTAATCGACATTACCAACACTGCATACCAAAACAGGGTAATGGCTTATAAGCATAAGACAAGGGGTCTCATCACGAGCCAGCTTGTTCGATTAGATTACAACCAGTGAATGGCATTTTCAAACAGCTGGCAACCAAACCAGGACAATGGCTTTTTATCTTACAAAATAGTGTAAAAGAAAATAAATACAAAATATGAAAACATATTTTGAATTCATTCTTTTAATCATACTCTGAGATAGGAGGGATCATGGATAATCAAATGGTTAAAAGGTATCCATGTCGAAACTATGAATGTTTGCTGGCAGCAGAGGCTCTACCTATGACAAAGGAGTTAATCAAAAAGGCTAAGTTGGAAAGGTATTTTGTTTTATCATTATCAACCAATAGAGGCCAATTTAAAACTTAGAATGTATTTAATTTTAACAAGAGGAGAAATTAGCAAAATATCCTTTATTATATTCATAATGTATGTATACTTAGTTATATTAGAATCTTCCTTTCTTTTTTGATAAAAGTTTCTATATAAAGAAAGTTTAAATATTCCAATATTTCTTAGAGATAACTGTTTCTTCCAGCGAATCGCCAATTGTTGTGCTATACAACAACCCCCCATTTCATATAATTTTACTTTAGAAATTTATAATATGAAATGGGTCCCTTTTAAATTTAATTGGTATTAACTCATCATTCCTCTTAAAATCTGAAAACAAACAAAAAATCATTATAAAACCTTTTGAGTTTATAAAACATCGGCAATCGGAAATAAAACAATCACCAATGAAGGCCCCTCTCCTTGCTTCGATGCGATATCATTATCGGCAATCGGGGATTGCGATATGAATTCAATAGAACTTTGCCTTAAAATCTCCTGATGCGAGTTAAGCGATATCGCTATCGGCGATCGGGGATTGTTTGAAAACTCAAAAAACTGCTTAAGTTCTCCTCCGATCGCCGATGGCGATAAAGCTAAGCGCGACTTTCAAAAAGGATTGTTATGGCGGCTCAGCATATTATGTTAATTATTATTAAAAAACCTTTTCACTATACAATGGTAATTGATTTAAGCCCAACCACCAAATAAAAATCAAATCCACGTTTAATGAGGCTATTTGGGAAATAAAGGACATGATGAGCATTTAATAGATTGGCAGGTTCAAACGGCCAATTAATGGAGCAGTTACGCCTAAAATCCCTTCAGAGATTACATACGCGAGAGTCTTATGATTATTTTCCATTATTTATTGATTGACATAAGTCTTTTGTACTAGTTTTCGCCGTCTATTCTCCGCATTGCGATCATTCTATCTTTTGTACAGAGCTTCTCCGTGGTAGCAAGTTCAGACCAAATGGGGAAGAAATCTAAGAAACCAGGAACAGCTTCAGCTCCTGTGATAACAGAGCAACATGCCGCAGATCCGGGATCAAGCAAAAAAGGATTAATTTCAGATACCACATGTCTTGGTCTTGGTAATACTACTTGGCAGAGCATTTACAATCTGGTTGAAGCCGAGGAACCTCAACAAACAACGGTAGAAGCTTCAGCAGGCTCGAGCCAAAAATCTGACGCTACTCTGAAAGATTTGGCCGATTCCTACTTGCACAGGATAGCGGCTCGGGAGAAGATTCTTCCATATACAGATGTAGTGAGATGGGCCATTGAAGAAATCCCAATTACGAACAGAATATTCTGCACTATTGATGGGAGAGTTTTTGGTTCGTTTCAGCCTGATGATTTGAGACAAATGTACCATTTGCCCGAACCAGAGAAGAAGTATAATAAAGCATTCCTGGAGAAGTTTAGAGATGAAAATGAAATTGATTCAGAACCTATACGAGAATGGAGACAAAACCCAGGAAAACACAAACATGATTCTTCGGGTAAGTACTCCGTCAGTTCCTTATGTTCTCCTTATTGTTATGTTGGAGCTATGATGTGTCGAATGTGGGGATTGCATGATTCTTCAAAATTTTCCATAGAAATGGTACCTTTAATGGAAGCAGCATGTAATAGTGAAATCATGGATTGGGGGAATATATTATCGGATAAGTTAGCAAATGCTATTCTTGACTTTAGAGGCAAATCCCGTGCTACTGATAGAATTATCCCTCCATTTTACTATAGTGCCTTCATTTTAGATACCCTCTGTTTTAATTCCGAGTTTCCTGTGTTAGGTTGGAGATGGACTCCACAAGACCCCATGCCCATTCATATATATCATCAGAAATTATGGAAAGCCCATTATAAACACCACCTATATCAACTCTGTAATGGACTCATGATACCTATTTATTATGCAATTTTTGCTAGACCTACTCCTAAGATCTCCTCTCAAGCAGAGATTGACTTGACAGCCCTAGGAACCTGGTTCGGAGAGCAGAAATTCACTTATATAAGAGTTTTTGGTAGCCATGCTAGACCTCATGTCCTCCCCTTGTATATACTAGACAAGCTTTTAGCTCGAGAGATAGCATATCAGCTTACATCTGCATCAGCTACAAAAACTCTCAGGAATTCAAAGAAACAAGTCTGGCCTCCTTTCCCTATAAGGTGCGACGTCTATACTCTGCGTGATTATAAACATGCAGAGAAAGAAGCAGAAAAGATTAATATGTTAAAACTCGCCACTCTGCCTAATAGACGCTTTGATCCGAAAAAGGTCGTCTATAATGTTCTAGATCAGGCCAAACTCACTAAATTTGAACATAAGGAAGATGAGTTTGATGACCTTTTCTCCTCGACAGAGTCAATATTTCAGGTTCAAGAGATAGCTAAGATTAGATACCATGATGAAGGGTTAGTTGAATTTAACAAACTTAGAGAGCAGAGGTTGCAAACTCTACCTCTAGATTTGTTAGCCACTGCCCCGATGATACAATCAAGCGAGTCTGAGCAGCAGCTTACCAGCAAACATCCTACTACATCCAAAATCTCTGAAGAAGTTAAAAGAAGAGAGCAGGAGGAACTCCATAGGAAAGAACAGGAAGAGGCAAAAAGGAAAGAACAAGAGGAAGCACGGACCACTATAGTGATCGAGAACGAAAGGCTGTGAAGCGGAAACGTGAAGGTGAATGTGGCCCACTTTCCAGTTGCCCCCGAAGATTGCTCCAGGAATGGCAGCAATTCGATTCAATTATAAGCAATCTTGAAAGCTCGAAGAATGCCGATGCATCCAAAGCGGCCAATACACAGGATACAATATCAAAAAGGGTTTCAAGCAAAGAAACCAGCGGTCTACCCCCTACAGGATTAGAAATAATTCCCAAAGATCCCTTAGATCAAATTATTTTGCAGGTAGAAGATATTCCTCCATGGGATGTTTTCTATAGCCCAAAACACAAGGCTGTAATAAAGCAACAACGAAAAAGGAGAAGGATTGATCAACCTTCCCTGTTTCCTGAACAAACAGTAACAGCCAATGTAGTTTGGAAGGAAGAATGCAACCCCTCCGATGACCTGACAAAGTTTTCTCAATATGCTGGTGCCTATTCAGCGGCCACCATGGACAAGGCATCGGAGGTGAGTAATTTGTTGAAAGAAAAGGATCAAGTAATCGCTTCACTACAAACACAAATATTGGAGGCACAACAGAAAGCAGATTCAGCAGCAATTCAGAAGCAGAAAGAATCATCAGAAGCATTAGCAAAATTGAAAACAATAAATGAACAAATGGTAAAAACAAAAGATGAGAAAATTGCTCAATTAACAGCTCAAATAGAAAAGTTCAAGAATATTCCCCAGCCTGCCAGTTTCAGAGAAGAAGCAATACAGATTAATAAGGCACTCATAACACAAATAAGATTGTTGTGTCATCAAATTGCCCAAGTTGAACCTCTGTGTGAAATAACAACATCTTTAATAAACAAATCAGTTGATGCCAGGCAGGACTTAGGACAAGCCGATGAGACTTTAACAGATTTTCTTACTTGGCAGAACACTAATGAGGGACAGACAGCAAATTTGCCTAAAATCTTAGAATCCCATAAAGAAATTCTGTTCATGGAATGGCAGTCCCAGTTGATGAAAGCAGAGAGAGAAGTTTCTAGATGCAGATTATCTACGAACAATTTAATTGACTTAATTAATAATACTCTCTATTTGTCTAACATGATTTCTCAATGTACTCCAGGTAAATTATTATCACCCAAGAGATTGGAACAATCATGTTTTCAAGAGCTAGAAAAGAATGGGAAATTGATTACAGGAATTACAAGTTTAACTTGGGACACCTATTGGTTGTTCCTAATAAAACCATACAGCCAGAAAGCCGCCCTCAAATGCTTAATAGATGCAATCGGGTGTATCATTCCCAAAATACATGATGCCACCTATGCTGCTCAAATCAATTCTCGTCTCAGCCGCCCTCAAGAAGTGGAACCAATGATAGCGATATGCCAACTCAGGACAAAAAGCAAAGAGTCAGAATGATGAGTCATGCTGCCGATTACCAGATTGTTGAAGAGGATATATTCAAGATCGGGTTATACCAATTTGGTAGCCTTTTAATTTTGTAGTTTGTTAGTTTAATTTAGTATTTATAGACCCTTTCATGTATTTAGAATGGGTCGTAAGTTTTTGTATATGACTGAAACCTGAAGTTGCACTACTGTACTTCAGGCATATTTTTTTATGAAAACTGGACCAATTTTTCCAAATTTTGATAACGAAGCTTTTATGTGGATGTGCACTACTGCCTTTATTTAAAAGTATTTCTGAGTCGAAAGAAGGAATTCAAATTGCGATTGACATTGGGAAAGATTAAAAGGTGAGGAGATCCCTCCTTTGGATGTATTTTACAGCCCTAAACATAAGGCTGTTGTCAAAAGACAAAGAAAGAAAAGAAAAACAGAAAAGGGTATATTTTCTACTCCATCAGATGAGTTTATGAATATTGTTTATAAGAACAATGAAATGAATCCATTTGAAGACCTTACGAAATTGTCCCAGTATACAGGAGCTTATAGTGCTGCAACAGTGGATAAAGTTGTAGAAGTTTCTCAACTAATAACTCGGAAAGATCTTCACATAGCTTCACTGGAAGAAAAAGCTAAGGAGAATCAGCAACTGATCAGCCAATTGCAACAACAACTACAGGATCAGACATTCAGGTCTAAAGAATTGGAGAAACAGCTTGCTGAAGAAAAGAAGAAGGTTGATGAAAAGCTTTTAGGCAAACAAAAGCAGCTAAATGAAGAAATTTCTAAGTTACAGAGTTTGTTACAAAATGAGGAAAAGGCAAAAATGATTCAAGAAAAGGAATTTCAAGCAACTTTGGATAAGTTTAAAGATTATCCAAAGTTATATGAATTCAAATCGGAAGCCCTTGAGGCTAATAAATTATTGACTCAGCAGTTAATTGAATTTTGCTCAAAACTGTCACAAGCAGAACCTTTTTGTGAGATTACTTCATCTTTGATCCAAACTATCATAACTCTTAGACAAGAAATAGATGATGCCGATGAAAAGATTTATGAGTTTCTCAACTGGCAGGATACAGAAAAGGGAAAAGAAGCAAATCTTCCTAGGATAGAGGAAAAACACAAAGAAATCTTGTTTACAGAATGGGAACATCAATTAATGAAATCTGATAGAGCAATATCAAGGGCCGGAAATATAATGAATAATCTCACGCAATTCATAAATGACAGCTTATATTCAATTAATCTCATTTCAGACTGTGTTCCTGGCAGTTTGCCAAAGATAAAAGAGACTGAAGACAGGTGGAGAGAAGAAATGGAAAGGAAAAGTCAACAAATCGGCAAACTTCAAACTATATC
>JAXQQM020058465.1:0-42031 GCA_034641835.2 Pinus albicaulis
TCCTCGGTGTTATAGCATCATTTTTCACCCTCAGGTGATCCATGATTGTCTTTATGGCTTTGGGCACCCATTCCCACAGACTTGAAAAAAATTCATAAAAAACAGTGTTAAAATTCCCATACGCGGGTATGCCCAGACTTTTCCGCGTGTATACGCGAGTCCACATGTACTTTTCTGCGTATGCCATTAAAATCATTAAAAAATATATAAAAATTCCCTATTTTTGGGTTGGGTTGATGGTTACTCCAATAGTTCAACCACCCCAGCACGTGGCCAACTGTTTCCAACTAATTGAAACTACTTTGAGGGAGTATAAAAGCCCCTCATGTGCATGTCCTAAGGGAGAGAGAAATTTTATAGATATTATACTCTGTTGGAATCCCAATTCAAGTCTGAATTCCCGTGCCTCCTGCACTTTCCCAGATTTATACAGGAAACCCTTGTTTCCTAGATATTTTCATCCATTTATATGCCATCTCGAGTGCACAAGTCTTGAAAGTATATTAGCGAGGCAAGGGCGGGACAGATCCAGATGACGGTCTATTCGAAGATTGTAGAAGGATTCAAGTGATCTCTCCAATTTTACTACTGTACATGCTGTTCATAATAATGAAGAACCATCTTGTTCCTGAACTTATGTGTTAACATCTACTTGTATATGTGAAAAGACTGATTATTAAGCATTTATTATGGTTTATATAATGTTTCACATGGATTGCACTAACGTTTAGGAGAAGTATATGTTGTACAACTAGGTTTCCGTGCACGTTCTTTCTTGTTTTCCAGGTTAAGGAGGAAGAAGGGATGCTGGGGGTTTAGACCCCACGGGATTTACATCGAATTTAGGACTACGGGTAAGTTCTGCTATCGCTGTTATTTAGTTTTCATCGTTTAAGTATGGTTTTGTGTGAGTCCTTCTGAATAGCATGCCCTGATCTATGGAGGTTTGACCCAACAAACCTCTAGGGTGTTTTTCCCCGAAACAGAACTGGCAACTCCACTAGGGACCACATTCTTGTGATTCCCCTGTTGGGTGGTTTTAGCTGTTTGAAAGGTTTCCAACAGTTTTAACTTTTATTTCCATTCCAGTGAACTTTTTCTCAGTCAGACTGAAGACCTGGTTCTTTATCCAGGCTTGATCTTTTTATTTTTTCATTATTTGCTTTTGCATACGCGGTTTTTTCTCTACACAGTCGCATATACACGTCGTTTCTGTCAAAGGTGTTCACGTATATGCGGGTTTCCTTTTCCACAGTCGTGTATACACCCTGGTTGAAAAACTGTTAAAGGGCGTATGCCTGGGGGCAAATTTTGAAATTTTTGGTTCTTAGCTTTTCTGGTCTTGTCTGCCTATGGTGACCTATTTCTACAGTGTTTTTTAATCTCTGGACTATGTTTAAAGTGTTTATATGTCTATTTCTCTCTGTGTGCAAAGACTCTCTCGGTTGGTGAAATTTTTGGTTGTTACATTTGCAATTTTGGTTTGAGTACCAAGGTCTTTTCTTGAAGATTCTTGGCTGGTCTGCTTAATCAGAACAGAGAGCTCCTGCTGATTTACTCTTTCCTTGTGTGTTGCTACGTACTTTGGTTTTTTACCTATTTGGTGCATTTCGTTTCCTTGATGTTCAGTAGACTAGTTTTGTTGCAATTTTCAAAGAGTCTCTTTGAAGTTTTTATTGCAAGTTTATACTATTGTATTGAGTTGATTTATTGAGTTTCTTGTCTTCCTTTTTGCTCGTATAAAGCCCCGCTGCGAGATTGGCATGGTTGGCTTTGAGCATTTTGTTGAAGTTATACTTGAAATTTAGAGTTTGTTTGAATTAGTTACCGGATAGTTCAATTGGTCTTCTTGAAATCTCTTTTTTATAAACTAAAACTGGCATATAGGTTAGGGAATCCACTTTCCATTGCATTTTGCATACTAGCCTCCATTCTGATCACTTGCCAGAGGGTCAATCCCATCAGGTCATGAGTATTACACCCATTTCACTCACCGATTATTTAATCATGACTTGGTGGTAGAGCCTTACTTTACATGGGCTTCCTAGTTAGTTCTTTGCTATCACTTGTTGCCCATGCTACGTTTTATGTAGGCTCGGGAGTCCTCTTTAGTCCCACCATGACTTATGTGTTGAAGCTTCATTCTTCTTCTTCTTCACTATCATTTTTCTGGCTATTACCCTAGGGGCCCCCTGGTGTTGTTGAGTTGTATTACTGCATTGCATATTGGCTACCTGTTTATCTTGGCCTTTAGCCGGCTTCATTTTGGACTCAATGTTTAAGCCAACTTTTGACCTTGACTATCTGTACAAGTTAACCATTGCATGCACTTGGCTATCACGACATGACACCCTTTTACCCATGGATGGAACATTCCTCTAGGTATCGCTTACCAGTTTCTGCCACCTTGCATTGAGCATAGGATCGTTCCAATCCCAGGAACTAGTGCATCTGTTTCTTGATACTCGTTCTATCCATTGTACCATAGCATTCTTTTATTATTTTACAGGCTTATTATATGAAAAAAGACAAAAAAATCAAATATAAAAAAAAGAGCGAGAACGAGATATAACTTCATAATTTGATGGCAGTATAGTGTCAGTTTGTCACCCTTGAACAAAGCATATACACTTATATATTTCCTCCATTTGGGATGGTTTTAGTTTTGACCTAGGTTCAGCATTTGCCTTGTTTCAATGGTCAGTCCTCCCCCAGTTGGTTATCTCTTCTAATCATATGGAGAGTATTTTTTGCCTCCTGCATAACAGACTTATACAATGTCACTTTTTACTGCCATGGTCATCATGAGTCGTGCTTTTGTTCAAGGGAAGTTCCAACCGCAGTCGGCCATTCTGCGGTGTCTCTTGACTCATTATTCACTGCCTTCTTCTAAATTTTGTCGTATCTTGTTCCATCACATAAGATGTTTTGGTCCTTCCATGTGCTGCTTGAGAAGGTCCCCATTGACTTTTGCTATGTGTTTGTCTCTGCTGATTGTGACACATTGCTCGAGAGAAAACATAGAGCCGCACCGGCCCTATTTCCATCATTGATAGGTGTGACCTTGTGCTCGCATTTAATCATCATTATGGCCTGACTGAGGGTTTCTCTCTGTGGAGCCCGACGTCAAAGACATTATCACACTTGGGATTCATGCAGTACCTTGATTTCCATTTGACCCTATCGGTGGATATCTCACCTCTGTGTCAGCTTTCATTATTGGTTGGTTCAAAGGGTTTCTTCCGTGCGCTAGCTTCATCTTGTGCATGTCGGAAATGTACTTTGGTTTGGTTCCATCACTCTACTTCGTCTGATTCCTTCCAAATCTTGGCCTGCGGGTTACACTCGCGCTAGACTGATGTGGGATGCCTTAATGCCTTCCTTCCAGCAGATCTTTTCCCATCAACTCTGCCTCATTGCTTTGGGAATAAGGTCTAGAGTCTTGTTGTCAGTACCTTAGGGTTTGCAGTCATTAGTGGCAGACTCTTTGCTATTGACAGTGGGGATTCATCATTGCCTCCTGATTGGTAGATTCTTTCAAGTGTTCGACTTCAACTCATTTATTCGCACTTGTTAGATTGTACTGGGGCACCTTGACACTCATTTTCATTATTGGTGGGTTGTCTCGCGTTGGTTAACAGTATACATTATTGACCGGTAATCCAACGATTTCTCACATGGTCGACTTCATCTCATTTATTCCCATTGTGTAGAATTGTGCCATAGTGATCGCTGAAGACCTCGGGTTGCATCAGAATTTCTTGGTTCACTTTTGGTAGTCCATTCAGTTTCTGCCAGTGATGTCGTTCACCCTTATATGTTGCAGTGTCAGTACAACAGCATCCTATATGTTGGCTCCCAAGTTGCGTGATTGTACCGTTTATTCCGCATCTTATGATTTGGTACTTGGAGATTCAGTTACTTATATGATCAGACATCCAGTTTCAACATCATTGATCAGCTTTCTATATGTGATATTTGTACATTGATTCAAACTTGTATTTCCGGGCCATGCTCAGATGATTCATTGTGTACTTTCAGTTTAGCTATACTTGTATACATGTTGGATCTATTCTATACTTTCTATAGGATGTATTTTTGACTAAACATGGGTATGCCCGCCTCAGCATGAGTTGACTCTCTATTTTCTTTCATTGGTTTTTGGCAGACTGAAATCTGGTGAAGTCCTCTCTTGTCCTTGCGAAGTTCTTTCTATGTGCATAATACATTTCGTCCATCATGTACCCCTTCTGACCTCATATATTAGGGGGCATCTGTTATAGCATCATTTTTCACCCTCAGGTGATCCATGATTGTCTTTATGGCTTTGGGCACCCATTCCCATAGACTTGAACAAAATTCATAAAAAACAGTGTTAAAATTCCCATACGTGGGTATGCCCAGACTTTTCCGCGTGTATACGCGAGTCCACATGTACTTTTCCATGTATGCCATTAAAATCATTAAAAATATATATAAAAATTCCCTATTTTCGAGCCGGGTTGATGGTTACTCCATTAGTTCAACCACCCCAGTACGTGGCCAACTGTTTCCAACTGATTGAAACTACTTTGAGGGAGTATAAAAGCCCCTCATGTGCATGGCCTAAGGGAGAGAGAAATTTTATAGATACTATACACTGTTGGGATCCGAATTCAAGTCTGAATTCCCGTGCCTCCTGCACTTTCCCAGATTTATACAGGAAACCCTTGTTTCCTGGAGATGTTCATCCATTTATATGCCATCTTGAGTGCACAAGTCTTGAAAGTATCTTAGCGAGGAAAGCGCAAGACGGATCCGGATGACGGTCTGTTTGAATATCGTGGAAGGATTCAGGTGATCTCTCCACTTTTACTACTGTACATGTTTTTCATAATAATGAAGAACCATCTTGTTCCTGAACTTATGTGTTAACATCTACTTGTATATGTGAAAAGACTGATTATTAAGCATTTATTATGGTTTATATAATGTTTCACATGGATTGCACTAACGTTTAGGAGAAGTATATATTTTACAACTAGGTTTCCGTGCACGTTCTTTCTTGTTTACCAGGTTAAGGAGGAAGAAGGGCTGTTGTGGGTTTGGACCCCGCGGGATCTACATCGAGCGTAGGACTACGGGTAAGTTTTGCTATCGTTGTTATCTAGTTTTCAGCGTTTAAGTATGGTCGTGTGTGAGTCCTTTTGAATAGCATGCCCTGATCTGTGGAGGTTTGACCCAACAAACCTCTAGGGTGCTTTTCCCCGAAACACTCAAAAATTTGTCCGAGTTGAGAATCATCTTCTTCCCCATATTAAAATTCATAATTTTCATAGATTATATCATCACTATAAACGTTAAGACAAGGTGACATAAAAAACTACTCTTCATCATTAAAATATTTATCAAACAAATTTTGATTTATGAATTTTTCACTATTGTTGAATATGTTGAAAGGGCTTCATGATATTATTGAATATGTTGAAAGATATTCAAGTGATGAAGAAGTTGAACCACCCATAGATAGGTATATATATATATATATATATATATATATATATATATATATATATCTGTGTGTGTGTGTGTGTGTGTGTGATGTATTATTGAAACTATACTATTTACTAATTTCATTTTCATTTCATTTTTTAATGTATATATATACTCATTTACATTAAATTCTCATATATACAAATAAAATCAATATCGATGATGAGATGTTAGAAAATGTCGATACTGGCACATATCGAGATAACATCATTGACCATGTTATATGATATCATGTTAAGATCATTATTTTTAAGTTCATGAAATATGAAAATGTCGGAGTTGAAGGCTAAATTTTGGGAGGTATCTTAACATCAAAGAAATTAGAAGAAACTGCATCACTATTGGGAATTCGAAAATCAAAAAAATATAAAAATATGGTGGAGAATATGATTCAAAATATAATTAGTGATCTAAAATCAATTGGAAGAACTAGAAAGAAAAATGATTTACACGCACATAGAGAATACAAATAGTAGTGGTTTCATCAGCAACTACAGAAAATCGTTTTATAAAGTATATGAAAAGAAATTACGAACATAACAAAAAACATTTCACAAGAATGAGAAATTTTGATTGAAAATAGATGAAAATGATGAGCTTTATTGTTAGACAATTACTTTTAGGAAATCATACAAATATATAATTGGAGAAAATGTTAAAAATATGATATATGAATATTGTATAAAAAATTTGTGTGTTTCACCAAAATAGATCGATGTCATGCAATGAACAATAGCATGGAATCAACATGAAAAAAATCGAAAAAATATCTTGGACACCACTCAGATAGAGTTGTTCAATAAGTTCAAAGAAGAGAATTATGGAATTAATGTCTAATCAATACTTTTCTGCAACAAAAACCATGGTATGTTAAGCCGATCATTGTATGTGACACTTGTTGTTGTCGTTATCATGTATAATTTAAATTATATTATGACACATTCCTTGATTTTGGTAAAAATTTTGGATAAATTGACCTCTTCGTTCACTTATCCATGATTTCGTATCATAGATTCTAGGCGGAAGAGAAAATCATGAATTATTTGACAAAAAAAAATGTGATCCTTATGGAAATTTGAATTTTTTTCACAATAAATATGCTATTGATATGAATGATAAATCACTATCCAACATAAAATTAGAATGGAATATATATGAATATATCCATACATCTATTTGTGCAAGTGGTACTACAAGTGATAGAAGGATTGATTTACAAGAAGAGGAAATTTTTGTGATAGATTTTTGGAAGAAGTTAGAAACAAAAATTTATAAATACACTAAGCATTATCATAGAACTTGATGGAAGAACCAGAAATTCAAAAAATCCCATGAAAACTCGACTAAAGAACCTGCAATTCAAAAAATCCCGAGAAATTTTATGACAACAAACAATTTTTTTGATAATTAATTTTGCAGAAAAGTACCGATGTGTTGCACAAAATGAAACACCGAGTGAATATTATATTTCTGACCAAGTATCTATGCTTGTACATTTTCTATATATACATGCTCAATAGAATGTTGATCATATAGATAGCACTTATAATCAACCTTTTATTAAACAATATCATTTTGATATCAATTATGATCATACACAAGATACACATTTTGTACAAAATTTCCTTGAGAAGATTTATGATTCATTGAAATCCCGCGGAATAAAACTCAAATAACAATGGATATGGTCTAATAGTTGCATATTTCAATTCAAATATTCATGATCATTCTTTTTATTATGTCTGCTTCGTATGAAAACCAACATTAAACATTGTTTGAATATCTTTGAAATAGGCCAGGGAAAGGAGAACATGATGTTGTAGGGGCATGTATAAAATGACCACTTTAAATATACCAAATGGACCACTCTGCAAATCAACTTGTCTCAACTGATCAATTTTATCAATGGTGCATTTCTACACTAATCCATGTGACTAACCCATTAAGGGAGGTATGCATGTATGTACATATATATGAGCTTTCATATATTTTTTAATATATGATGTTTTTTTATTAATTTTTAAAATTTTAATGTGTAGTTTAAATAACTAATCAATGATTATATATGATATATAAAAAGTATTTTTAATAACATAATTAAATTCTGTTTTTAATTTACTACAGGTTATTTTGGCATATTCAAGTCCAAGATGTAGATAGATCGATTCTATATGAAACTGAAACAATAAATGGGTGTCGAAAATTACATTCAATTAAAACAAAAGAGTAAATTTTTTTTTTTTTGCATTTTATAAAAGAATTTTTTTTTTTTTCATGTTTGCACTGAGGACACATAATTGAATGATGTTTGTGAAAGCTTGGAAGCATACAAAACTTTCTACGAAGGGGAAAATGTCACTTGCAATATTCGAAGATATGGAATCCGAGGAGGCTATAGTGTCATATGAAGGTGACAGAGTTTTTTATTTTCTTAAAGAAGGTAAAATTTTAATTTTTTTCAAACGAATATGTGTGTGTGTGTGTGTGTGTGTGTGTGTGTGTGTGTGAGTAAGTTTAAAATCATTGTGCATAAGTATTGATAATAGTTAAAAAATATAGATATAGGTGTAATAAAGTTGTACATCTTGATAGCTAAATTATTTTTAATGATGATATGAATTTTCACATTTGTTTAATTGTGCAAGAGATTTCTTTGTTGTAGTTTCACCCATTAACAACATAGAAAATGTAAAGTATTATTTGATTGGTACACTGAGAAAAAGATGAAGTTGTTAGAGGACTATGATGATGTCAATTTTATATATGTAAGAGGGTCTATTATACTGAAAGGATATTTTTTTAAAAAAAGTTATCAAATTGAGAGTCATGATTACTTTCAAGACTATCAACTCAATGCCATAACTTTTCAATATCATCATTTGGTGTTTGAAGTGCATATAACATTCGTAGAAGGTCAATCAAAAAATAAATAAAAGTTTATAAAATGGAGAATGTGAAAATATGACCATGAATGAATCATTGAGGATGGAATTCCATTAGAATATTTTTTAGTTGAACTGGACAACAATACTGTCTCTTTGTAGTCATATTTGAGGAAGATTTCTAGTAGATTGCTAGCCTTTGTTTTTGTGCACTCTTAAGTTTTCCATTCTAGATACTACTATGTATTACATTATTGTTTTCATTAATTTGGTTCCTTTCTTGTTATGTTAAAAGTAATTCAAAGATGCCAAACACTACCATAATATAAGGATGTAGGATCAAAATCCTATTGTTTGTTGTTCATCATATAACTATCCTGTTTGTAATGCATCTTTTATTTTTTATGTCATCTTTGTATCTTTTAAAATATTTTTAGTTCTATCTTAGTCGCATTATTTAATTTATTAAAATCACATTACTTCAAATGTTTTTTATCTCTTATACCTCACAAGTGGAAAATTAAAATAAATAATTTTGAATGTTAGAGAGATCTATCAGACTAGCCTCTGATGTTTATTAAAATATTTGAATCTTTTTTTATAATCATATCCTTCAAAGCCCTAGATATGATATGGGAAATGAGTGGCGTTATAGGGGGGAGCGATCCCCTCCTCAAAGAATGTAACGACAGGAGAATTTAGTGGCAAAAAAATAATTTCGCTGCACCATCATGAGGTAGCCACACATAACGAAAGCCATGAATTTGGAGCCTAATGGAAAGCAACAATCTAATGGAAATTCCTTCGAAGATCATCAAGGAAACCACAGTTTTATATTCCATCTAACAAACCAGAAAATTACTGCATGTATATGGAAGATGACACCTTGATCCTCAAGTTTATCGACATGATGAAGTAGAATTCCAGTTTTTGGACAAAAATATAAGACTAAATTCAGATTGACAGTGCACCAATGAAAGAAAGCTTCTAGGATTTTGACAATAATTTCATTGTACACTTTAAAGATACATGTTTTAAGAAATTTTCATAGACAATTTACCACACATGTCTTATCAAGAAATATTGCAAATCTAGACTGGAAAAATTAATAATCATTCATAGATAAAACATGAGAGTAAGAAAAACATGTAAGATAGATAACATCAGAATATGAAATTGAGTAATTTAGATATGAAAACACAATATGTAAGTAAACAATACACACAACAAGTTGCCATAAGTCCTCAAGAGTTCTGTTGATATATTATATATTCAAATATGTGTAACACAATATGCTTTGTAAGTTACAATCATCGAACCCTTCTGTCTTTTTCTTACATCATATTTATACAAAATTAGGAACTCTGTGTAGAAGTGTCCAATAAAAGTAGAACTCTATTTTAGGAATTTATTATAGCTCGCTATGTGAGGTGGCGTTCATCCAAAAAATTAAAGAAAAAACTGAAAATAGAAACAAGATAAAGTGTGGCATCATGGAGGTGAAGCTATGTGAACACTGTTACCGATGAAATAGGTAACCTGACCTCAAAAAGGAAACTCTAGCCCAAAAAGACTCAAAAAACATGAAAAAACACCCCCCCAAAAAAAGTGTGTATTCCAGAACACACCTTTTTTTTAAGGTCAAATTTCAACATTTTATCAAATTATGCTAAAAACAAAATTGTTTCTTGAAAAAAGGATTGAAAAAACACCCTCAAAACAAAACCAGTTGATGCTGGAATAACAAAAAAAAAAATTGTCATACTTTTGACATTTTTAAAAATAGAAATAACATTTTTTAATTTTTAAAATTCAAACATTAAAAAAAAAACCTAAAATTTAAGAAAAAAAAATAAATTTAAAAAATAAAAACATTTTAAAGAAATTTTTTTTTTAAATATATAGACATAAAAATTAAAAAATTAAAAAATTAAAAAATAATAATAATAATAATAATAGAAACATTAAAAAAAACCTAAAATTTAAGAAAAAAATAAAATAATTTTTTTTTAAAGATTAAAATTTAAAAATATATAAAAATTAAAAAATAAAAATAAAAACAAAATAAAAATATTAAATTTAAGAAAAAAAAACAAGTAAAAAAAAGGAAGGAAATTATAAAAAATAAAATATAGAAATTAAATTTAAAAAAGAAAAAGAAAATGTTTATTACATTAAAAAATATATTTAAATTGTAAAACAAAAAATTAAATTTAAAGATATATATTAAATTTTAATAAATTTAAAACTTTAAAATAAATTTAATTTTTAAACTTTAAAATTTAATTATTGTTTTACAGTGGAGATGTATCCAAACAGAAGAAGTTAGGATAACAACAAAATTATTGTCGAATTTGTATGAAGGCATGTGTTGGTCTTTGGAATCTGATATTTGTATGGACCTAGATTCATGTCTACTTTGCTCAAGTTGATTAATGCTCATCATTATTGTTGACTTTCATAATCAAAGTTGATGGGATCAGGTAAGAAAACCTCTATGAGAGAGAGATCAGTTGTTCCTTACATAGTTACCAAATTCGAATTCGAATTCGGATTCGAATTTGATACGATACGATAAAAATTAGTATTAAAAATTTTCAATTCGAAAAAAATTCGATAGTATAACTCATTTTATATAATATATTTGTAACAACAATGCTTTCTAGCCATATTTTTCTCATTCATCTTAATATTCAAATAATTTTGATAACAATTTTAAAACTGCAATTTAGTTAACAAAAACACAACCACACTTGTCAATTATTCTTAAAATCTATTTCATATTTTATTTAATTTAATTTTTTTTTAAATTAAATATTTGAAATGAAAAGTAAATCTTCCCGATTTCAAATTTCAAATATTACCCAAATTCTTTTTAAATAAATACATATTTAAAAACTAAATATTCAAAACTTATTTATATAAAAATACATTTTAATATAAATATATTTAAAAATTCAATTATTTTTATAAAATTTATAAAATTTAATTATTTTTATAAACTTTTAAATTTTTGACTAATTTTTTTTTTTGTTATTTCAGCTTTTTAAAAACTAAAAATATATATTAAAATTTCTATTTCTTAAACTTTATTACTTTTTGTAAACTTTCAAATTTAAATTTAAATCTTTCTTTTGATTATTTCAGCTTTTTAAAACTTAAAAAAACAGAATAAAATGTAAAATTTAGAAATTTCTCATTCCAGTTTCTATTTCCTTAACTTTCACGTTTCAGCATCTACAGTTCACTTGCTATTAGAAACACAAACTACCCAACTATCACTCCTCGGCATCTGCGTTTACTTGCCATTACGAACATAAATTACTCGTTCCACATTTCCATTCTACTTACCATCATGAACCAGCGAACCAAATTTTTATTTTTTGTTTCGGCCAGAACTTCACATCAAAAACAAGTTGCACAAATAATCAAACAAAAATATATTATTCTTCAACCGCATTCACCCCAACTTTTGAAAGTCGTCCTTGAATACAAGGGAACAAATAAATTATTCAAAACATACATCCACGGTTTCTCGAAAATGTAGGCATAAGAACATAATTATGCCTTACAAAACCCATGGCAAGGCATTGCTCATTCCTTCTTTCCTATCCCATGGGACATATTGTAAATACCTCGACCAATCATGGAAAGTGCTCTGACTGCCAATGTAATTGGAATAGCCACAGAGGTGATCTTATCATATGGTCCCTTCAAGTATGTATGTTTCCGAATATTTTGGTAAAATTGTTGCTTCTTCAACACATACTCCCGTGGAACAAAGGGTGGCTCCGTCATTTTCTTTTCAGCTAAAAACCTCGTTCAATCGGTTCTTCCGCTTTCATTCTGCCTCTCCCACAACTTTGAAAGAACTGCCCTATTAAACAAACTCGCAATTCTTTGTTCCTATGCGTATTACTCCTGTCCTGCCAGCGCTCCGAAAGCTCCTGCCCGATTCCGGGAATCGGCCGATTAAGGTTATGAATGTCAAAAGTGGCCCTTTCAATCCAGTTTGGAATAAATATAGATTACCGTTGTCCTGCCAGCCCTCTAAGAGCTCCTGCCTGATTCCGAGAATCGGCTGATTAAGGTTATGAACGCCAAAAGTGACCCTTTCAATCTAGTTTTTTTATTTTTAATATTACTTTTTTAATTTGATTTTTTAAATTTTTTTTTTAATTTCCAAAGATTTAATTTTTTTTTTGGTTAATTCAATTTTTTTTTTTTTTAAATTTAATTTGCTTTAAATTTTTTTTTTTTCTTCTTAACTTTTTTTTTTTTTTTATTTCAAAAAATTTAAAATAATTTTTTTTATTCAATTATTTTTATTTTAAATTTAATTTGTTGTAATTTTTTTTATTTTAAATTTAACTTGTTTTTTTTTTTAATTTTGCTTTATATTTAATATTTTAGATTAATTATTTTTTAAAATTTAAAATTTAAAATTTATTTATTAAAAATTTTAAACTTTAATTTAATTTAATTTATTTATTTTTAACCTTTTTGGTTATTTAGTTTTTCATTTTTAAAATTTATAAATGGTTTCATTTAAAAAAAAACACTAAATTTATGTATATTTGTTTTTTAATTATTTGCTCGTGGTTTTTTTCATTTTTTTTTTTTTTTAATGATAGTTTTTTTTTTTTAATTTTAATTTTCTTTTTCAATTTTAAATTTTGTTTCTTTTTAATTTGATTTTTTTTTGTTAATTTTAAAATTTGTATTTTTTCTTTTCTTATTATTATTATTATTATTTTTTAATTTAAATTTTTAAATTTAATTTTTTTTATTTTATTTTAGTTTTTTATCTAAATTTTAATTATTTTTAAATTTTCTATTTTAATTTTTTTTTTTTAATTATATGGTTTTTTTTAATAACTTAGAAAAAAGTGGTTTTTATGGTTTTTTTTAATTTTTTTGGTTCAATTTTTGTTTTTTTCTTTAAATTATGTGTTTTTTTTTAAATTTTGTCATTTATTTTGATATAATTTTTGAATATTTTTGTTTTTATTTTTTATTTTTTTTTGTTTAAATTTTTTATTTTTACAAGTTAATTTTGATTTTTTTTACATTTTTTGTTCTTTTTGTTTTTATATATATATTTTTTATCTAAGTTTTGTATTTTATTACCAACATGAAAATCACCACTCTAAAAAAAAAAAGTTCATGTTGCATCAATATGTTTCAAAATTAACATGAAAATCACCGCTCCAAAAAAAAAAGTTGATGCTGCATCAATACGTTTCAAAATTAGCATGAAAATCACTAACATTTTAGAACAAATATTCATACTTCATAAATAAAAATATTAGAGTGTCAAAAACGTGCACCCAAAAAAAAGGGTGATTCTGCATCACCACTTTTCAAAATCGGGTGCTTTTTATGCTACAAAAAAAAAGTAGGTAACAGTGCGGTTACCTATTTCATCGGTAACAGTGTTTATGGTTAAATGTAGCTGAATGCTCTGACAGCTTCTTCAAAATTGTCTAAAAAAAGGTTGAAATTAGCAACTGAAAGGAGTATCTGTGAACACTTATCTGCATACCTGCTGTAGGTTTATCTGAGACGTGGGAAAAAGGATCATAATAGAAATCTCATCCATTTCATCTTTCTTATTGTAATCCTTGTGAGAACATAACCTGAAAGAAAATTTTCTTCTCCATATACAAAATTAAAAAATAATAGCTACTTACAGGGTTATTTGTAAAACTAGATTTTCTGTAAAAGGTAGCTAGATCTGAAAATACTGAATATAAACCAAAAAACAAAATCTTATTCATATTTTCAAGGCTCTGCATCTTCATTCCTCATAGGTCTAATATGGAGGCAAATACTCTTCTAGCCTCAACTATAGTCCCTCTTTTGTTTGACCTCCTTTTCTTTGTTTAATTTTTCTGTTGAGTCTTTTTCTTCTTAACTTTATTTTCTGGGCTATCATCAACATTTATGATTTCATCACTAAGATCAGGGTTAGAAATGAGCTTCCTTGTTAATCTAAGTTTATTTTTAGGCCTAGTGAGTTTAATCTCACTACTATCCTTCACAACAACCTAATCCGATTTCTGGAAAACAAGGAACAACAACCTTCCAAAAATCCCTGACTGCTAGCACTCAATAACAAAAAGTTTTCCTGGAGGATGAAAACATTTTTTTGTAGCTGTCATAAGAGTAAACAGAGACAGAGCTATGCATGCCCTAATTCTCAATGAGAAGGAGTGACACAAAACTGAAGTGATTTAAACTATTTTGAAAACTCCTTTCACTAAAATTTTCACTGCATCAAATTATTAACTAATTGTTGTTCATAGCTCAACATTAATATATGTCACCTTTGGCATTAGATTTAACTAGATTTAGCAATTAAAATAGCCAACTCTTTTTAATAAATCCTCCAATTACAAATAGCCACCTTTAATCAAGGTAATATCTCTTGTTTTAGCAGACCTTCAATATTCAAAGAGCAATATATTTTCACTTTAGTAAAGCCTCCTTTATCTCCTTGTACAAATTTTTCAGTTAATATCTACTTACTGGGTTTTCTTCTAAAACCATATTTTCTGAAGATAATAGCTATTACAGAAAATTCCTAATGCAACTGATGACTCTCAAATTTTTCCCTTAAGCCTTGGGTAGAAGATATCCTGGTGAATAAATAATACTTATCAAGCTAAACCTATGCCCTTAACTACTCAAAGTAGTTAAAATACTTATTAAAAAAGGAATTTACCCTAATAAATCTATGACACAAACAAACTATTGAAATAAAAATTCTTTTCGATTTTAGTTAAAAATGATAAAAAATAATACATTTTAACCCTCCAGGGCCTTCAACCATAGATTAGGAGACAAGAGAGGATTAAAGACACAACTTGCAAAGATGACTAGACCTTGAAATATTTTTGAGAAATTGCAGTGCTAATAGTGGCTCCTATTGTGGATGAAGTTCTCCCTGTGAGGCTTCAAGGGTCGTACAATCAATAACTTCTCTAACCCTTATTTCGCCAACCAATAATTCTTATCATTAACTCAAAAAGACCAGCATGCCTAGCCATTGGGTAATGGATTCATAGGCTAGATTTTGATCTTCTACAACTTATTTCAACTTAACTGAAAACTAAATCAAAATGTAATCTAAAATTGAAACAAATACTTGAGTGGTGAGCTTATTTATGTACATTCCTATTCCTAATTAGTTGAAACTCACTTTAATAATTGTATACAAACTTCCAAAATAAATTTTCCACCAACTGATTTCCTGACATGTCTTGACATCGACTGCTGAAAGGCTCAAAATTATGAAGCATAATCTCTAAATGTGACTCAAAATTGCTGCTCTAGACGAGAAGTACTCCAAGAATAATAACAAGAGAGACTATCAGAAAACTAAACTCCATATAGTGAGCAATAGGATCAGAAAATCGACAAGGAGATTTACTCAAAATAGTTTTGATTTCAAGGATAGGCTAACAGATACTTTCCTCTGATAGCACAATGCTTTGATGAAGAGCTTGTTCTTCATTTTTTTCACAAATTTCTTGTTTAGAAATGTCTCCCTGCAACTCAGATATATACATTTCAAACATAGGCTCATAGCATTTTTTCATATCATCAATTCTTAGCAAAGTTGATAATTCCTCAGCAATTTGTATGAGTTGAGAATCATCTTCTTCCCCATATTCAGATTCATAACTTTCATAGATTAGATCATCACTATAAACTTTAAGACAAGGTGACATAAAAATCTACTCTTCATCATTAGGATATTTATCAAACAAAGTTCGATTTATGAAGTTTTCACTATTTTAACCTAATATCTCGTTATGTTGCTCAATAATATGATCTTTATCCTCTTCTTAAATGATAGGAGATTGAAGAAAATAATGAGAACAAAACGGTTGTTGAATACCTTCCAGTATAACCATTTTTTCTTAACATTTATGTTGTTCATCATCACTTTCAAATTTCTTATTAAACTCATAGCAGCATTTCGAAGTGAAAAAATTGACTAGATACCTATCTTTGTGAAAGGAAATAAAGCCATCATGAAACTCTTTAAAACAAGTGATGTTATTATTAGGAATGTCTCTACACCAATAAAGGGTTACACTCTCCAAATAATATCTAAAAAACTTAATCTTTGTGTCTTGATCAACAAAATGCGGCCTATGAATCCATTCATGAAAATCCCATAAAAACTCAGCTGCTACTTCCCAATCATGTCCACTAAACCTTAGAAGAGAAAACTCCCTTTCACTCTTCTCTAGCAAAGGATTAGGAAAACCATATCTCTTTGACAAATTGCAGCAAGCATATATTTTAGCAAGGATTGCTTCCATTAGAGTGTTGAATCTGAAAACAATGGAGTTCCCTATGGATTCTTTGTCATAGAGTCGCCAGGTGAAATATGAAAATATTCTTCAAGTTGCAAATTCTTGTTCACCATCAATAATCGATCATCAATAATTTAAAACAAGAGACTCAGGAGAATACTTCGTTTCAAGGCCTTCATCTCCCGGCAGACGCACAAAATATGTTAGCACTGGAATCAGCACTTGGATTGCGACAAGTGCTTGAATAGACACATCTTAAGCTCATGGCTATTTATAATTTATATTGGATTGTGGAAAGTGACTGAATCTTACATCTACTCAAAATTTTTCAAATATATAGCTATATTTTACACATATGAGGGTACTAATGCTAGATCTGGTAGCAAGAGTAAAATGGTAGTCTATGGGCTACAAGAATTTGCAAAAGGAAAGTTGGTCTATGATGTCGAAGTCCATTGTTTGGAAGAAAAAATAACACTAAATTTATATTGACAATGCACCAAAGAAATAAAGCTTCTGGAAGACTGACAAGAATTTCATTGTACACTTTAAAGATATATGTTTCAAGGAATGCCCATAGACAATTTACCAGACATGTATTATCAAGAAATCTTGCCAAGAAAGACTGAAAAAATTAGATAATCATGCATAGATAAAACATGATACTAACAAAAACGTGTAACATAGGTAACATCACGATCTGAAACTGAAGAATTTAGATATGAAAACACAAGAGGTAAGAAACCAATACACAGAACAAGATGTCTTAAGTCCTCAAGGTTTCTACTGATATATCATATATTCAAAAATGTATAACACAATATGCTCTGTAAGATAAAATCATTGAACCATTGTGTCTTTGTATTACATCATATTAATACAAAATTAGGAAATATGTGTAGAAGTCTCCCATAAAAGTAGAACTTTGTTTTAGAAATTTATTACAACTCTCTAGGTGAGGTACAGTTCATCTAAAACATTAAAGGAGGTAAGGTGTGGCATCATGGCGCTGAAGCTGGGTGGGTAATTTTAGCTGAGTTCTCTGACATCTTCATCAAAATTGTCTCCAAAAAAGGTGGAAATCAAAAAGTGAAAGGAGTATCTCTGAACACGTGTCTGCATACCTGCTAAAACATAGGAGTGATTAACCAATTGGAGGTTTATCTGACACATGGAAAAAAATTATCATAACAGAAATATCATTTATTTCATCATCTATAGTGTGATCCTGGTGAGAATAGAGCCTGAAAGAAACTTTTATTCTCCATATACAAAATCCAAAAATAATAGCTAGTTACTAGGTTATTTGAAAAAACTAGATTTTCTGTAAAAAGTAGCTATATCCGAAAATACTCAATATAAACAAAAAATGAAAATCTTCTTCATATTTTCAAGGCTCTTCATATTCATTCTTCAAAGGTCTTATATGGAGGCAAAGATTCTAATAGCCTTAGCTTTAGTCACTCTTTTGTTTGACCTCCTTTTCTATGTTTGATTTTTCTGTTGAGTCTTCTTCTTCTTAGCTTTACTTTTAGCAGTATCATCAACATTTATGATTTCATCCCTAAGAGGAGGGTTAGAAATCATCTTGCTTGTTAATCTGAGGCTTTTTTAGCCTTGGTGTGAGGTCTTTGGATGTAGGGGTTTGGAATATACATAGGCATTTTTCCACCATGTATGAATCTGCTTGACTCTCCCTCTTCAAATTCTGACTTAGTGTATTTTGTATCACTTCTATCTTTCACAGAAACCTAATATGAATTCTAAAAAACAAGGAACAACAAGAAATGTTTTTCTGGAGGATGAAAACGTTTTTCTCTAGCTATCATAAGAGTAAACAGTGATAGATATCTGCATGCCCTAAATATCGGTGAGAGGTAGTGACACCAAACTGAAGTGATTTAAACTCTACTTCCAACTCATTTCACCAAAATTTTCACTCCATCGAATTATTAACTAATTTTTGTTCATAGCTCAACATTAATATACTTCGCCTTTGGGATTGGATTTAACTAGCTATAGTAATTAAAATAGCTAACTCTTTCTAATAAATCCTCCAATTAGAAATACCCCCCTTTCATCAATGTAATATCTCTTTTTTTAGCAAACGTTCATTATTCAAATATTTGTATCTTTTAACTTTAGTAAAGTGTCTTTTAACTCCTTGTACGAACTTTTTAGGTAATAGCTACTTACTGGGTTTTCTTGTAAATCTAGATTTTCTGAAGATAATAGATATTAAGGAAAATTCCTAACACAACTGATGACTCTGACATTTTTCACTTAAGCCTTCAATATAATATATCATGGTGAATAAATAATACTTCTCAAGCTAAACCTATTAACTTAACTACTCAAAGTAGTTAAAACACTTATTAAGAAAAGTATTTACCTAATAACTCTATGACAAAAACAAACTATTCGACTCAAAAATTCTTTTGGCTTTCAGTTAAAATATGATAAAAAATAATACATTTTAACCCTCCAGGGCCTTCAACCATAGGTTAGGAGACAGGAGATGATTAAAGACACAACTTACAATGATGATGAGACCTTGAATTTTTTTATGAAAAATTGATGTGATAATAGTGGCTCCTATTGGGGATGAAGTACTCCCTGTGAGGCTTCAAGTACTATAGATTCAGTATCTTCTCCAACATTTATTTATCCAACCAACAATTCTTCACATTAACTCAAAAATACCAAAATTTATAGCCATTGGGTAATGGGATCATAGGCTAGATTTCAATCTTCTGCAACTTATTTAAACTTAACTAAAAAATAAATCAAACTGTAATCTAAAAGTGAAACAAATTCTCGAGTGGCGAGCTTGTTTATGTACATCCCTACTCCTAATTAGCTAAAATTCACCTGAAAAATTGTATGGAAACTTCCAAAAGAAATTTTTCGACAACTGATTACTTGGCATGTCTTCGCATCCACTGGATAAAGGTTGAAAAATATGGAAAATAATATCTAAATTTGGCTCATACTTGATGCTCTAGACGAGAAGTACTCCAAGATTAATAACAAGAGAGACTTTTAGAAAACCAAACTCCATATAATCAACAATAGGATCAAAAAATCAACAAAACTTACTCAAAGTAGCTTTGAGTTCAAGGATAGGCTCACACATACTTTCCTCTAATAGAAAAAATATTTAATGAAGAGATTGTTCTAAATTTTTTTCACAAAATTCTTCTTCGGCACTGTATCCCTGCAACTCGGATTTATACATTTCAAACATAATCTCGTATCTTTTTTTCTTAGCATAAATTGTCAGAAAAGGCGATGATTCCTTGGCAATTTGTATGAGCTCAGTGTCATATTCTTCCCCAGATTTAGATTCATAATTGTCGTATATTGGATCATCACTATATAATTTAAGATAAGGTAACATAAAAACCTTCTCTTCATCATTAGGATATTTATCAAAAAAAGGCTTATTTATGAAGTTTTCACTATGTTCACCTAATATGTCATCATGTTTCTCAATAATCTGTTGTTTATCCTCTTCTTCAATTCTATGAGATTGAAGAAAATCATGAGAACAAAAGGGTTTCTGAATACCTTATGGTATAATCATGTTTTCTTTACATTTATGTTGTTCATCATCACTTTCAACTTGCCTATGAAACTGATAGCAACTTTCTGGAGAGAAACACTTGATCGGATAGCTATCTTTATAAAAGTAATTAAAAGCATCATGAAACTCTTTCAAACAAGTGATGTTATTTTTAAGAATCTCGCAACACCAATCAAGGGCTGCACCCTCCAAAGAACATCTAAATAACTTAACCTTTACGTCTTCATGAACAAAATGCAGCCTATGAACATAGTCATGAAAATCACATAAAAACTCAGCTAGTAGTTCCCAATCATGTCCACTAAACCTTGGAAGAGAAAATTCACATTCACTTCTATCTTGCAAAGGATTGGGAAAACCATCTACCTTTCAAAAATTTGAAAAAGCATGTTTTTTAGTGAGGATGGCTTCCATCAGAGTGTTGGATTTGAAAACAATGGAATAGCCTCTCGATTATTTTTCATCGAGTCACTAGTTGAAAGATCACAATATTCTTCAAGTCGCCAATTCTTGTGTACCATGAAGAATCAATCATTAGAAATTGAAAACAAGAGACTCGGGAGAATACTTTGTTTCAAGGCCTTCGTCTCCTGACAGATGAACTAAAAGATGTTAGCACTGGAATCAACACGGATTGTGACAAGTGCTTGACCAGACACACCTTAAGCACTGGAATCAACACGGATTGTGACAAGTGCTTGACCAGACACACGGATTTTGGAAAGTGATTGTATATTACATCTGCTAAAAAGGTTTCAAATATATAACTATATTTTACACATATGAGGGTACTAAGGCTATAAGTGGTAGCAAGAGTAAATTGGCAATCTATGGGTTAGGAGAATTTTCAAAAGGAAAGTGGGTCTATGAAGTAGAATTCCATTGTTTGGTAAAAAATATAACACTAAATTCATATTGATAGTGCACCAAAGAAAGAAAGCTTCTAGAAGTTTGACAAGAATTTCATTGTACACTTTAAAGCTATATGTTTCAATGAATGCTCATAGAAAATTTACCAAGCATGTCTTATCAAGAAAGCTTTCCAATAAAGAGTCACAAAATTAGATAATCATGCACAGATAAAACATGAGAAAAAAAAAATATGGAACATGGATAACATCACAATATGAAACTGAAGAATTTAGATATGAAAATGCAAGAGGTAAGTAAACAATACACGCAACAAGTTGTCATAAGTCCTCAAGAGTTTTGGTGATATAATATATATTAAAAAATGTGTAACAGAATATTCTCTATAAGATACAATCATCAAACCCTTGTGTCTTTGTGTTACATCATATTTGTAATTTGTTTTAGGAATTTATTACAACTCTCAACATGAGGTTGAATTCATCTAAAACATTCAAGGGAAAAACAAAAATACGAACAAGATAAGGTGTGGCATCATGGAGGTGAAGTTGGATGGATAAATGTAGCTCAATTCTCTCGCAACTTCCTAAAATTTGTCTCCAAAAATGGTGGAAATTAGTAACTCAAAGGAGTATTTGTGAACACATGTGTACATACATGCTAAAACATATTAGTGACTAACCAACTAGAGGTTTATCTGACATGTGGAAAAACTTATCATAACAAAAATATCATCCATTTCATCCTGTTTAGTGTCATCCTTGTGAGAATAGAATCCGAAAGCCACTTTTCTTCTCCATATAAAAAATCCGAAAATAATCGCTACTTACTGGGTTATTTATAAAATCCAGATTTTCAATAATAGGTAGTTGTATCTGAAAATAATGAATATAAACCAAAAATGAAAAGCTTCTTCAGATTTTCAAGGCTCTACATCTTCATTCTTGAGAGGTCTAATATGGAGGTAAAGATTTCGAGCTTTATTCACTCTTTTGTTTGACCTCCTTTTATGTGTTTTATTTTTCTGCTAAGTATTTTTCTTCTTAGCTTTATTTTATTTTCTATCATCAAAATTTATTATTTCATCCTTAAGAGAAAGGTTAGCAATCAAATTTCTTGTTAATGTGAGTTTGTTTTTAGGCCTGGTGCGATGTCTTTGGATGTAGGGGTTTGGAATATACATAGGCCTTTTTACACCATTTATGAATATTCTTGATTCTCCCTCTTCAAACTCTCCTTCAGTGTATTCTATATCACTTCTATCGTTCACAACAACCTAATCTGATTTCTGAAAAACAAGGAACAACAACCTTCCACAAAGCCCTTACTGCTGTCACTCGGTAAAAAACTGTTTTGCTAGAGGATGAAAGCGTTTTGATGTAGCTGTCATAAGAGTAAATGGAAAAAGAGCTCTGCATGCCCTAAATCTCGGTGAGAGGGAGTTACACAAAAATGAAGTGATTTAAACTCTACTACCAACTCATTTCACCAAACTTTTCACGCTATCGAATTATTAACTAATTTTTTTTCATAGCTCAACATTAATATACTTCACCTTTGGCATTATATTTAACTAGCTTTAGCAATTAAAATAGGCAAATCTTTTTAATAAATCCTTCAATTAGGAATAGCCACATTTCATCAAGTTAATATATCTTGTTTTAGCAGACCTTCAATATTCAAAGAGTAGTGTATTTTCTTACTCCTTTACTTTTGAAGGTATTTTCCCTCAAGAATTGTTAAAGACACTTGAAATATGAATCCTGAAGTTCAATCTAGGAGTTCGAAACCTTTAGTTATTTTTTGAATTACTTTTGTTTCCTTTCTTTTTTAAGCCTCTTTAATATCCTTGTACTAATTTTTCAGGTAATAGGTACATATTGGGTTTGCTTGTAAAACCATATTTTCTAAAGATAATAGCTATTAAGGAAAATTCCTAACACAACTCATGACTCTCACATTTTTCCCTTAAGCCTTGGATATAAGATATCATGGTGAATAAATAAGACTTATCAAGCTAAACCTATGACCTTAACTACTCAAAGGAGTTAAAAGACTTATTAAAAGACGAATTTACCCTAATAACTCTACGACATAAACAAACTATTGGACTGAAAATTCTTTTGGATTTTGGTTAAAAAATTATAAAACTAATACATTATCGAAATATATTTCCGCTTTTTCTATAGTGTGATAAAACAATGGTCGACATTTTAACCCTCTAGAGCCTTCAACCATAAGTTATGAAACAAGAGAAAATTAAAAACACAACTTACAATAATGACCCCACCTTGAAATATTTTTTAAAACTTACATTGCTAACACAAGGATTTTCTGTCATTCTTTCAAACGTAACTAACCAAAACATTATTACAACAATGGAGAGATATTACACAACATTAGAAAACAAACTACCCATTAAAAAGGATTATTAGAATAAGGGAGTATCAACCACCGCAATACACTAGAAAATGATAGAGAAACCTTTATTGCATATTGCATAGAGAAGGACAAATTATCCATGTATGAATTGAGTTAATTAAAGAATTTCTATATGTAAAATTATAGCCTAATATCAGTGTAATGTTAGATATTTCATTTACATATTATGTATAAAACACATATTATGTAATTTCTATCGACTTTAATAATATAACACCTATATAACTAAATGCTTGTCCGGTTGGAACGTTGTATAGGCTAGAAATAATTGTAAAAAAATATGCAACTACACCTGAGAAATCTTTCGTATGAGAGGGAAATTATATTTATCAATAAGTTGTGTCACTCTAGAGGAAGTACATAAAGTGCATAAGAGAAATTATGCTTGCCTGCACATAGGTCAGTGAAACTACCTTCCTCCAACCCTGCCAGGGTAACCACCTATATCACATAGTACGAGAACACGATAAAGGAAAAATAAATTATATAAACCTTAAATTGCTTTGTGAAGAGTGAACCAAATTAACCTCGACGTCATAGCCTTAATGAAATAGTGATTACAGTTGAGCGAGAGTAAAGATATTTCAACAAAATATATCAAGTTGACAATAGAAATCACCATAGGAATTTCCATCACTGTGTAACGAATCTGGACTAGGGTATTCACAACTAACTTGACGAATAACGCACAAATAAGGAAAAACTCAATTAGGGACATAGAAGGATATTGTGGTTTACCATATGGGAAGGGTGCAACGGTAAGAATAAATAAAATCACAAACTTCCCATGTGTGTAATAGTACAACCACAATACGAAATATTCGCACCAAACTATGTTGAAGACTTGTATGACAAATTTAGTATTAAGAAGCAAACCTTCATGGAAAACCTCCTAGATTATGAATCACAGTAAACTCTAATCAAATTCTACATTATGAATCACTGAAATTACACACATATTTATACAAGCAATAGTCTCAAGATAGGAATTCTATCTTGGATGTACAGTAATGTGGTTGAGAGATTCTCTCAACCACACACTAAACTAGGAGAAACTATATTCTAGCTATTTCCTATTATGTAGGAGCAAACTCCTCAAATGGAGAATTAAAACCATAGACAAGTAGGAATTAATTATTTCTAACTCCCCCCCTTAATGACTATTTGTCATGATAGTGATTCACAAATTCTAGTTGTGGTCAAATATAACAAATAATATGTCGACGTCCATATAAAAGAGCAACCATCTATCGGACTGCATGGGTACCAACCGCTGCAACCACTAGTCCTGTAGGATGTCCTTCGCATACATGATTCTGTCGACCATTATCACTGCATATATGTACCTACAAATCCACCACCAACAGGCGAATTGCATGTGCAGAACCTCCAAAACACAATCCACCTCTCTCGGACAGATCCGCAACTTCTCCAATCTGCTCCTCTCGCAAACCATCCAGTGAAGTTGAGGCTTCCCGCGGATCTTCCAATCTGCTCCTCTCGCAAACCATCCAGCGAAGTTGAGGCTTCCCGCGGATCTTCCAATCTGCCTCTCCCGGATAGATCCGCAACTTCTCCGATCAGCACCTCTCACAAATCGTCGAATGAAGATGAGGCTTCCCGCGAATCCCCATGAAGTTGAGTTGGCGTCTTCCTAAATAAAAAATCCGCGCCCAGAATAAAAATCCTGACGCGAGTTTATCGTGCGCTTCCACGCCATTCCCGTGATTTTGCGCATTGGCACAAGTATGTACTGAACAGTCGCGCCAATTGCGCTTCTCAGCACGACTGTCAACTAAGAAAGCACACCAACCCCCTTCTTCTCAGAGATTAATGAATCATCTGAGACTGTGAGCCAGGTGTTACTGCAGTCCACCTGCTCAATCGAGCACAAAGCTCTGTGAGCACACAACTCTCATGTACACGCGGCCACTCATGTACATGCGGCCACAAAGGCACTTTTAGCCCTGAAGGCAACCAGCCACAAAGGCTCTACAAAGTGGTTTTAAGATCACCACGAACTTTCAGATGGCTTTAAAAAGCTTACATTTCATACTTCAACATTTTGGAGTTTCTGGGTACATACAATGACCATTACAACAACTAGACTTGCTTATAACATATTAGGGAGTCTATTCCACAAACCACACTATCTCAAACAAACATTTATATTGTTGTCCATCATAATAATTGTTATTTTTGCTTTACCTCATCTTCTCATAGTTCACATCTTGGGCCTCCTTGTCTTTGTTAAATAAATTCTTGGAACTCCACGCTTAACCTGCCACTTGTTAGAGTCGCGAATTCTAACAAGATAACTTTACCTGCATTGAGTTAGCTAGGCTCAATAAGGCTCAATGAATTTGAACATGAATCCAAGAAACTAAATAAACTCTTCACATTAATTCTATCTCTGCCCATAGATGATTATTTTCCAAACATACCAGTAGCTATGATACATGTGAGGGGTCTACTGATAAAGAAACGGAACATAGGCACTCACAGCCACACGAAGAGAACATAATTTTCCCTTCAAGAACATTAATCCAGGACTCCATGGTCCAATTCTCTGTCACATTTCAGTATCCACTCCCCTGGAAACACAATGCCACTTCCCCTACTCACAGTATCAAGGCTAGTCACTGCCCTCAAGCATGATACCTCAGGCTTGTTGATGTACTGCAACAACTAAGACCCATTGTCCAGCTAATCTCCATGCAATTGAACATGCGGATCTGTCTCCACAATCTGTTTCCATCACACCGGGTACGCACAAACTTGATCATCCTCCAATCTCTGATGTAACTGTCATGTCTTCATCATTCCCTGCAAATTTTCTTAGTGTCGGAATGACCAGTTCCAACACACACTCAAAATTGTGACAAAAGTTGGTCACACTACTGTCACTTAAATTACAACCAATTTCATTGTCATGACAGTTAATCAATACATTAAAAATTTTAAAAAACATCATCAAAGAATTAAAATTTTGGATAGTAACATAAACTTCTCTCTGTAGAGCCAGAAAAGCAGGTCCAACACACGAGCCATCTCTTGAATGATATATTAATGTTGGAAATTCTGCAGCATCATTCACATTACCTCTTCCAGCAACCTTGAAATTAGCATACTTTTAATAAGAAATCCAAGGAGTTCATCTTCATATATGAATGAAGCACAACCTTCATTAATCGAAGGCATTCATATATGAATGAAGCACAACCTTCATTAATCGAACAACCTTCTGAGAGAGCTAGCTCAAATCCAGACTATTCAGCCATCGTCAAACAGCTCTGCAGCACAATCCCTAGGCGAATCACCTCATTCCAGAAAACTTCTCCATAGCCCCGTGGCAAACCTACAGTGGAGACCCCCACAGCTGGCTCATCCTTCAGCCGGTCTAAAATTTCAAGCCACACACGCATCACAACTCTGCAGCAAATACCGCAGGCTTCCACGAAAACGGAATAAATCTGCGCTGCCTCTGCCCAATCTGCGAAGTCCGTGTGCTGGATCTCCATGCCAAGCCATGCTCAGCTTATGTCAGGCTACTCTTGGTCGCGCTGAAGCTACAAGCAACGAAACAATAGCTACAAACATTGTTAGCATGCCTGCAAGTAGCACGCAAGTTCTCCATGAAGAATTCCGATATTCTCCAAATAAAACAATGCCCCAGAATGTGCCAACTAAGGGCAATGCCTGAACAGCATCAGCTTCTGCATACCTTGCAGCTTGGCCAGCCATGAACTGAAATCCGTTTCTCACCACACCGGTCTGTCATTCGGAGAGGCAACAGTTTACGCAGCTCGAATGCCACTGAAACAGTCGATCTTCCGAAAATCTCACGCGGCAGTACATGATAGTGATGGAACTGGATTAAACACACTACAATTCACAACCAGGACGCCAATTTCACTAACATCAACGCCAGTTTTCTCCAGCAGATCTTGAATACAGCTGAATATCATGATCTCTGCTTCTTGAGGAGAATTAGATCAACACACGTCAAGTTAACCAACACACAGATCCTATTAAATTCAGACTCGACCTTCTCAATCCTCGAGAAACAACTTGGTCCTCTGTAACATAATATACATCTCATTGAAACACAGCACGGCCGACGGAGGCAACGACACTGTGGAGTCCTTCACCACTTCAAACAGAATGGAAAAAACCTTTATCCATCTCGTGATGCCTGCAGTATTTTTCCTCTAGCATGCCTGGATTTTCGGACACCGCGCGATCTCCTGCGCAAGAACCAGGAGTGCATTCACCAGAGACATTGGCGAAAGCATTACAGGGTGAATGAAACCCCCGATCAGAAGCCACTTCTTCCTTGCCGGCATCATGGCCATCGAATTATGTCCATCGAATTCAACCTGTTCCCTTACTTCCTCCACCACATCCAACAGCTTCAAAGGCAGAACATCCAAGGCCGTCGCCACGTCTTGATTCAGTTCATGGAACTTGTAAGCGATACTTTACCCCTGCATCAGTAACGAAACACGACTGCTCTGGCTACAATCCTCACGATGGACAAACACTCAATTATTTTCGTATGCCCAGGAAGGGCCAGAGGCCTTTACGGGCTCTGAAGCTCTGATACCAAGATAAAATAGCATACAACAAACTCTAATCAAATTCTATATTATGAATCACTGAAATTACACACATATTTATACAAGCAATAGTCTCAAGATAGGAATTCTATCTTGGACGTACAGTAATTTGGTTGAGAGATTCTCTCAAACACACACTAAACTAGGAGAAACTATATTCTAGCTATTTCCTATTATGTAGGAACAAACTCCTCAAATGGAAAATTACAACCATAGACAAGTAGGAATTAATTATTTCTAACTTTCACAACTAACCTGACGGATAACGCACAAATAAGGAAAAACTCAATTAGGGACATAGAAGGATATTTTGGTTTACCGTATGGAAAGGGTGCAACGGTAAGAATAAATAAAATCGCAAACTTACCATGTGTGTAATAGTACAACCACAATACGAAATATTCGCACCAAACTATGTTGAAGACTTGTATGACAAATTTAGTATTAAGAAGCAAACCTTCATGGAAACCCTCCTAGATTAGGTCTGAAATAAACTAAGAAAAGAAACAAAAGTGCGCCGAACAATAACTAAATGTTTCGAAGTCCTGGAACGAGCTTCAGGATTCAGAGTTCAAGTGTATTTAACAATTTTTGAGGGAAAATACCTTCAAAAGTGAAGGAGTAAGAAAATAATAATAACTGCGTGCAATACTTCCACTAATCTTCAAGCAATACCTAATAATTAAAAAACCCTACGAAAGTTTCCAAATCATATAGAACAATTTACTCCACTACTGGGGAACGACGTGATATCGTAACAAACAGAGCTTCTCATTCCTGACAGGAGGAAATGGGTAACAAGCTCCACAACAATATTTTGCAACGGGCAAAGTGAAGCCCTGGCCACGAGTGAAAACTCCAAAAACAAAAAAACAAAAAAAACTATATATGGAGAATTCGTGAGATAGGGTAGGCGTTGATAAACCCTCCCTATTATTCACCGTCGGATCTCAGAGCTAAATGAGGACAGCAGAAGGGAATACGATAGACCGTCCATGTGGAGTTCACATGAGAGCTCTAACATGGCTAGTACTTAATGTGTCGCCTGTGGAAACGACCATTCATATGATAAAAACCAACCTTGCATGTTACGTAATCACCAGGATAGGTACCATGGCATAAATAAACTTAAACTTAAAACATAGTACATGTTAAACTCGGTACCTTATCCCTAAATTATCTGAATAACCCACATCGGGTGTGAAGGAAGGACACATGGATTTGAAAGTATATAGTGACAGGTATTAAATTAATTGGGAATCCAAAAGTACATGTTGAAAACAAAACAGAACATGCGAGGAAATTCATATACGCTAATAATCATATGTTTTCCAAAGGCATAGAAAATTTATACAATATTATAATCCAATCGATAATTATATTTATGTCTATGGGGTAATGCTTAAGGGGGAAAATGTATATTTTCACTCAATTCTCTATTGTATTAGGTAGAGTTGAGTAAGAGTCCAGGAAGACTTAAACAACTTAACCGACCCATTACGAATGGAAAACCAAATAAATTCTCAGTACCTCTGAATTGAAGGAAGAAACCAAGTAATCTAAATGATGCACATAGAAAGGAAGTAGAGTAGAATATTTACTGCAATACAAACCCTTCGCAACGCAATATAACAAATCAAGTAGCAAGAGTTCTGGATGACTAATTATAGTAAGGAAAAAAATGTGTATGAATAGGTATGTTAGAATTGTTTTTGAAAATGATTTATAAATACCAATTTAAAAAAATTTCTCATAAAACTTGAATAGATTAACATAGAAGAATGTAATTTCTACTTCAAGTAGTTATTTTTTTTTATGTATTAGAATGGTAGGAAAAGTAACAACTTTTTTCTTTTAGTTTTCAAAATTGAAATTATAAAATTATGACAAATTACACATTTTATTTTATAAAACCTACAACTAAAATATGAATAATTTAAATTGAAATTAATAATATATTATGGATTTTATTTGATAAGTGTTGTACTTACTACAAGTCTTCTAAATTTTTTCTCATGCTTTGATTTTGGAGTCTCTCTTTGATCATAAAAAATTTCACTTCAACTTGCCACAAATATTCATATTTCTTTAATAACTCTCTTAATAAATCATTATTTCAGGTTAAGGTTGTGATGTCTTAACCATGTTGTTGTTTTAATAACTACTAGGAATTCCATGATCAGAATTAGGTCTTGCTGACACTAGTTGTTAAACTTTGGAAGACCAACAAAGCACTTCTTGTAAACGCAAGACAAGTCTTTCCTTAATCAATCCTTATTCCATGCCTCACTTTGAGGAATTGTGCAATCCTCTCTCACAGTAAACAATGCAACTCCTTTTGAGAGTGAACTACGCAATCCATTGTGTGAGGAAGTTGCAAAATCAGCTGTGAAAACAAATTGTGCAACACTATGTGGTAGTAAACTACGTAATCCACTAAAAAAAGTGAATTGCACAACTCCTTGTATCAATGAATTGCAGAACTCCTTGTATCAGTGAATTGCATAGTCCCTTTAGCGATTAAATTATTTGGAGAGCTAGCTAGAAAATAGGAACTGCACATTCCTACAATTAGAAATCATGAGAGCAGCCATTGCACAATATTAACACACAAAATAATAGATTAATTTCTATATTACACTTAATAAACTGAGATACATCAAATATATATAGTTGGATTGAGATCCGACTTATTCCACTCTTGGAGGGAGAGTTTGAGAGAATCTCTCAACATTCTCCAAAAAACCAAACCAATCCCTAATCTTTAGTATGCATCATAAATGAGGCATTATCTGAAACACGCCCCCTTAATGCCTACATTACAGAAAACTTACAATACTGAGATCATAATTGCAAAATTTATATTTGTTTTTGTCTGGCTGGTCTTCATCAGCAACTCTACCCACCCTGCGGTCTTCTGGATTCCGCTCTTTCTTTCTTCGCATCTTTGAGCTTACCTTTCAACCCATTTAAATTACACCTGCTTCTGACCATCAATGTTGAATTTGTAAGATTAAATATTCTTGACACCCCCGAAGAAGAGTCTCGACACTGAACTATCCTATGGAAATATTTCCATCTATGAAATAACCCCGAAGAATAAATTTCAACAGTCTATAGGAAAATATTCTAGGTACAGAATATGATCAGCGATCAATCCTACAAAGTGACTTGTGCACACTTACAAACTCACAAAAAAATAACCTGTAATTGTCGATCTTGGAGCACCGAAGTACAACAAGAGTCTACAACATAGAATAGATTCTCACAATCAAATTAGCGATACATTCTCTTGGCACCGAAGAACATTGAGAACCACTATTTTAAATTGTGTAAATCTATTCAATAATTGGTTCTTTATTATAAAATTTTACAAACCGACCTGATCAAATCCTTGCCCCGCATATACAATCCACAATTTAAAGGATTAAAATTATATTTCAAAATATATACAACTTAAACTGCATATACTCTCCCCTAACTCGTATGGCGATCCGTTCCCCTCTCAAATACATCTATTGAATCGGTTACAGCCTGCCAGATGCATACTACTGATAAGCACCCAACTCCGTCTCATCAGTTCTAATAAAAATTAACCTTGAGCGCTCCTAAAACTGATCAGAGGAATTCATGGCTGTGGTGATATGGGCTTCCAGGACCTCCATCTGTCGCTCCAGATTATTGAGCTTCTCATTCAGCACAACGAGCTTAGTCCTTACAGCAGCATCATACTGGAAGACAAATTTGAAAAAACAGGGTTCAGAATAGGAGAAACCTGTACTCAGTGCTATCCAGTTCTGTTGGCGTTGACTTATATTCAATCGAAGAGCTTCAAGCAGATTAAGCTGCTCCTCGCTTAAGGTACCACAATCTGTATGAAACTCCCATAAAAATTTCTGGTATACAATCAACTCCCACTCGTGCGCTACAACAAATTAATGGATTTGGACTGAATCATACCCAAGATGCATGTTTTTTTTTTTTCATTCTGTTTGCCGCAGAAATGAAGTCGAGCACCCGACGTGATGAGGGACCATAGTAAGGGATCAGAACCTTCACAGCACAACCTCCGATGAACTCTTGGATTCTTTAACGCAAACCTTCAAACCATATGGATGATGAACCTCACAAAATTGCCATGGTGGATATGTAACTGCAACTGCAACTGCGCATTACACAACTGCCAAGAAAATGGGGTTGTACTCTTTCAGGTGGTCGACTCCAAGTATTTTTCTCTAGTCCAGCATGTTAACAGCCACCGATTGATGATGATGCTGAAGTCCCGCGTTCGACGAGGGGCCTCCAAACCTCAGAATCATCCACAGACTCCTATGGATTTCATGTGCCGAGAGAATTGACCTGCATGGGAATGCGAAACGTGCAACCCTGCTCACGTAACAATATTCTGCAACACTCGTCCAGCTAATTCTAGACTGCGCAATTGCAGATGATGATGGCTCCTTCACCACGGCAAGAAACATGAGGAAAGGGAAATAAATCTCACATTAAATATCTCACACAAATAAAAACAAATTCAACACTCTTACCCTACTTATGTACAGATAATCAACGACTTAGACTCTCACATCTTCCTGGCCTTCCCGTGAGGGAATCAAGCCAGAACAGGCTCCGATACCAAATTAGAAATCATGAGAGCAGCCATTGCACAATATTAACACACAAAACAATAGATTAATTTCTATATTACACTTAATAAACTGAGATAAATCAAATATATATAGTTGGATTGAGATCCAACTTATTCCACACTTAGGGAGAGGTTGAGAGAATCTCTCAACATTCTCCAAAAAACCAAACTAATTCCTAATCTTTAGTATGCATCATAAATGAGGCATTATCTCAAACACCTACATGGTGAAAATTTGAATTTGGGTTATAGTTTTGACATTTTCATGACATAAAAAATTATTATTTTTATAATTTTTTCCACTTTAAGTAAGTAAAAATAAATTTTTCTTAGAATTTCATTTTATAGTAAGGAGAAAACTTGCTAGAAATTTTATTATTTTTCTATTTCTTAATTTTTAGAAATTTTTTATTGCCATTTATGTCATTTTAGCAATTTTTTGATTCTGTGTTCCTTAAAAATAAAGCCATTCATAGAAAACATGTTTTCTCACTCCAATGCATTTCTTGTTAACCTCAGACTATTTTGCAATATGGCTATATTTACGAAATCAACAAAAACATATTATAATTGTTAGATAATTTGGAAATCAAACAATATGAAAACAAATGTAGATTTTCAAAATGTTTAAAAAAAAACCATATTTCTTATATAATATTATATATATATATATATATATATATATATATATATATATATATATATATAACAAACTACCCATTAAGGAAAACGAACAAAGGTTATGCACTATAAATTTTCCACATTTTTTCATAATATATTTTGGAAAATACATAATTTATTTTCAATGAATAATAATGAACTTGAGAAAAGTTTTACACATTTTACTATAAAATTAGCGAATATATATGAAATTCGATTAAAAAAAAAAATGTATAACAAAAATAGATTGAATTCTTTCATTGCTAGTGTTAGCGAATATATATGAAATTCGATTAAAAAAAAAAATGTATAACAAAAATAGATTGAATTCTTTCATTGCTAGTGTTGCTAGTGTTGGTTCTGAAAATAAATTCCTTATATTTGATGGAGTTCAACTATTCCAAAATTAGAGAAAGATGAATGGATGAGAGTTATTGCAGAGTTGCACGTTTCCAACTAAAATCGTTTTCGGCTGAAAGTGATAATGTCTTCAACTAAGTTCATTTTTTCCCAAATGGAAGCTAATTTTAATGGGGTAAAGGTTTTCGGCCGAAAAGCTAGTATTTTCTGCCCAAAAACCTTTTCCATTTTTTTTCGGTGGACCACGAAATTGAAACAATGTGCCATCTATTGTGACTGTTTCGGCCAAAATATATAAATAAACTAGACCAAAATGTTATTTTCTCATTCACATCCCTCATATGCAGCTTTTGAATAACAAAGTTCTTGGAATCTAACTTTCGGATAATAAATTCGTTTAGGCTAGATTTAGAAAGTGAGGTTTTGTTCCACTAACAAATTATCAAATAGGTAAATAAAATTGTAAATAGCATATTTCTACATGCAAATATATTTATAATTTTTTTATACCATTTCTTTTATTGAGTTTCTTATTGAAGAATGGTGAATTGTTGGATTAAGTTGAACTTGTCAAAACTCTCTATTTGAGGTTTGATGTATGCTGATTTAAGATGTATTTAAAGTTCTAGTTTTTCATTATCTTGCTAGATCAAATTATTATTCAGGGTTATTAATGTTTCTAGTCACCAACATTTACTTAACCTACTAAGTTAACTGTTACTCGTTAGGGTTTGCGTTGATCATATTTTTGTTTAGTATAAATGATTCTTGACTTATATTTGAAGATTGATATGATTGAAGTAGAAGATAGCATTTTCATTCATATGATAAATGGATCTAGATTTTTTTTGGATATTGAAACTTTTTGGGATAGATTGTAGATAGTAAATTTTTTTGAGTAGAAAATTTCTTGAATAGGTAAATAAGATGGTGGATAGCATAAGTAATGTAATTTAAGGTTTTAGTATTAATTTTGTTTTGAAGCTTTTATTTTAATGACAATGTCTATTTCTAGCTTTCTTCTCCATGATTAGAATATTTTATTTTTTTAAGTAGGTATAAATTTTTTTCTTTGAAATTATAATTCTTAATATACTTTTCTTTATTAATTTTTAAAAAATATATATAGGTTGAATTATCATGTGCAATCAACGAAATTGCAAGATAAAATATGATCTAATTAAAGGCATTGAGGCTGGTAGAGAATAGTTGAGAAACTATTACAAAAGAAAGATGGAAAAACTCTTAAATATTGAATCTCAAAATCATCTCAACAATATATTAAACTAGGAATGTAAATGTACACATTATAAATGATATTTAAAATTTAATAGTGTATTGTGCAATTTTATTTTTATTTGATGAACTAATTTGAAAATAAATTTTGAAAGTACAAATAGAGATAATTTCCTCATAACATTGATTATGAGATTGAAAAAGTTTAAAGTCAAAGTGATGAAGAAAATGAACTAGTCATTCATGATATTGCTGAATATATTGAAAGGGATTCAAGTGATGAAGAGTTGAACCACCCATAGGTATGTATATATATCTGATGTATTATTGAAACTATACATAGTTACTAACTTCAATTTCATTCCATATTTTTTTAATTTAATTTTTTAATGTATATATACATACTCATTTACATTAAATTATCATATATACAAATGAAATCAATATATGGAACATATGGAGATAAGAAAATTGACCATGTTATATGGTATCTTGTTAAGATCATTATTTCTAAGTTCATGAAAGATGAAACAGTGGTAGTTGAAGCTTAAATTTCAGGAGGTCTCTTAACATAAAATAAATTAAAAGAAACTCCAATAATATTTGGAATTCAAAAATAAAAAAAAAAGATAAAAAAATGATGGAGAATGTGATTCAAAATATAAGTAGTGATCTAAAATCAATTGGAAGATCTAGAAAGAAATTTGATTTACATTAACTTAGAGAAATATAAACAGTAGTGGCTTGATTGCAAATAGATGAAAATGATGATATTTCTTTTTGGACAATTATTTTTAAAAAATCATACAAATATATACTTGGAGAAAATGTTAAAAGTATGATATACGAATATTGGATAAAAAATTCACTTGTTTCACCAAAATAAATTGATGTGATGCAATGGGGAATAACGTGGAATGAACATGAAAAACATCAAAAACATATCTTAAACACCACTCAGACAGAGTTGTTCAATAAGTTCAAAGAAGAGAATTATGAAATTAATTTCTTAATCAGTACTTTTGTGCAACAAAATCCATGGTATGTTAAGCTGATCATTGTATGTGACACTTGTTGTTGTCGTTATCATGTATAATTTAAATTATATTATGACACATTCCTTAATTTTTGTAAAATATTTTGCAGAAATTGACCTCCTCCTTCACTTATCAATGATTTCATATTGTATATTCTACATGGAAGAGAAAATAATGAATAATTTTACGAAAAGAAATGTGTTAGTGGTAAAAAATGTGATCCTTATGGAAATTTGACATTTTTTCACAATAAATATGCTATTGATATGAATGATCAATGAGTATCCAACATAAAAGTGGAATGGAAGATATATTAATATAATGAGTATCCAACATAAAAGTGGAATGGAATATATATTAATATATCCATACATCTATTGGTGTAAGTGGTACTACAAGTGATAGAAGGATTAATTTATAGGAACAAGAAATTTTTGTGATATATTTTTTGAAGAAGTTTGAAACACAAATTTATAAATAAACCAAGAGTTATAATAGAACCCGATGGAAGAACCAGAAATTCAAAAAATCTTGTGAAAACTCAATGGAAGAAATTGCAATTCAAAAAATCCTATGAAATTTTATGACAACGAACAATTTTTTCGATAATTGATTTTGTAGAAAATTACAGACGTGTTGCACAAAACAAAATACAGAGTGAATATTATCTTTTTGGCCAAGTATATATGCTTGTAAATGTTCTATATAGACATGCTAAATATAATGTTGATCATATAGAAAGCACTAGTGATAATCAACATTTTATTAAAGAATATCATTTTGATATCAACGATGATCATACACAAGATACACATTTTGTACAAAATTTCCTTGAGAATATTTATGATTTATTGAAAGCACGTGAAATAAAATTTAATGAGCAATGGATATGGTCTGATAGATGCATATTTCAATTCAAACATTCACGATCATTCTTTTCATTGTCTCCTCTTCATATGAAAACCAACATTAAACATTGTTTGAATGTCTTTGAAATAGGCAAGGAAAAAGGAGAACATGATGGCATAAGGGCATGTATAAAATGAGCACTTTAAATATATCAAATGGACCACTCTGCAAATCGACTTGTCTTAACTGATCAATTTTATCAGTGGTGCATTTCTACACTAATCCATGTGAATAACCCATCAAGGGAGGTATGCATGTATATACACATATATGAACTTTCATATATTTTTAATATATGATGTTTTTTTATTAATCTTTAAAATTTTAAAATTTTAAACATGTAGTTTAAATAACTAATCAATGATTATATATGATATATAAAAAATATTTGTAATTACATAATTACATTCTTTTTTTATTTTACTACAGGTTCTTTTAGCATATTCAAGTCCAACATGTAGATAGATCAATTCCATATGAAGCTGAAATAATAAAAGGGGCTTGAAAATTGCATTCAACAAAACAAAAGAGTACCAAAATTTGTTTGCATTTGATAAAAGAAAACAATTTTCTTTTGTCATGTTTGCATAGAGGACACATAATTGAATGATTTCTATGAAATATTTGAAACATACAAAACTTTTTACAAAGGGGAAAATGTCACTTTCGATATTCAAAGATATGGAATCCGAGGAGACTATAGTGTCATATGAAGGTGATAAAGTTTTTTTTATTTTCTTAAAGAACGTAGAATTTTAATTTCTTTCACACAAATGTGTGTGTTTGTGAGTTTAAAATCATTATGTATAAGTATTGATAATAGTTAAAATATAGATATATGTCTATTAAAGTTGTACATCTTGATAGCTAAATTATTTTTAATGATGATATGAATTTACACATTTGCTTAATTGTGCAAGAGATATTTTTGTTGTAGTTTCACCCATTAACAACATAGAAAATGTAAATTATTATTTGATTGGTATACTAAATGAAAGATGAAGTTATTGGAGGACTATGATGATATCAAATTTATATATGTAACATTAGCTCCGAAAAACACCTTGTATTTTATCTAAGTTAGGGGGTTTCATGTTTTGAAGAAATATTAAATTTCATGTAAATATTAATATTATTTTGAGTGATTAATTATATTTTAATTAATTATTTGTGAGAATTTGTAAATGTTTCCAAACAACTGGAAACATGAGAGAAATTAGTTTCAAGATAATTTAGAATTAATGATGGAGCCTAAGTTGGAATTAGTTTCAAAGTTTTAGGGATAAAAATCTATCTTTTAGGGATGTTGAGAGATTTAGGGATTTGCTGAGATTTTAAAGGGATAGAACTCAATTTAGTGCATTTTTAATTTGTATAAATTAGAAGGCCTCAAAAGAAAATGAGACACTTGAATAGTGAGAGTGGTAGAGAGCAGGTTTTGAACATCCAAGGCTATAAGAAATTGAGTATTTAAATGCTGTGATTTGGAATAAGAGTGCGCATGGATGATTGAGCATAAACAATAATATGATAAGGTGGAAGACTGTTTTATATGTTGAATTGAATGTCCATTACAATGAATTTCAAATTGGTCGAAGGTTGATTTCATGAATAGCTCTGCGATGAGCAGAGTTTTAAATTCTGTAGTTGTTACCATGTGTTTTACATTGGTTAAAGTGCTGAAGCTACATATTGAAATCGAACCTTGTTATTTGTGAAATTCGCTGATTAAACTACAATCAAATAGAGTTCGTTAAGACTGGCAATGGTGAATCGGTTTGTTGATGGGCATGAGGTGCGCTATTTGATTCAATGAATCTCATATCCGATTGGGATCGATTTAACCTCCTAACATTAAAACAGCGTTTTCGAATCTGGTTGAAGAACGAGTTTTGGGTCAAGAGCTAAGTTTTAGATTGAAAATATCGACCAGCGTTTCAAAGAGATATGTGTTGTGAGTTGAAAGCTCACAGCAAATCCTGAAGGCGTTGTGAAAGGCGACTATGCATAAATGTTAATTCTGAATCCTGAATTGGATGCGTTAATAAAATAATCCAACTGCTGTATAGACTGCGCCGGTGATGATTAATTGAATGAGAATTTGCTGAAAGGATGCAGGAGAAGAATCGATCCTCCTGAAGGAGGTTTGGATCGAATGTCAAATTAAAAGCAACGTTGGTATATCGACTTTAAAAAGCCGAATTCATGGAGGCGCACTCATTTTGGTGAAAATTAATTGGACTGTTGTGAATGTTGGGTTTATGTTGTAATTTAATTGAAACACTGTTAATGACTAAATAGTCGATTAATAAACAACACATGGTTGAAAGATGGATTGAATTCGGCAATCACATGTTGCATATTAAAACTCACACCCGCTGACTGTATAGTGTGTGGATGAATGATACAAATACAGATTATGAGCGATCCAAATGCACCGTTTATATGATTGTCAAGCTGCAGCGTGATGCACAGATAAGGCGCTGGATAGTTGTAGCAGAGAAGGGCATTCAGGCATAAGACGGATTCTGAATTTGGAGTGAATCCCCAAGGACGCAGAGGAATCACTGATTCGTTCTGAGGTATGTTGATGTTATGGCTATGATTAGCGAAGAGCAAATGCTTTAATTGAACGTAGATCACTTTGCAGGCGACCCATGGTGAGTAGAAAATGCACGATTATTTACCAGTTCATTGGCTTTCGTATTAAGTGCATTAAACGTTTAGGTAAGAGAAAAGGAATGTATAAGGGACAACGTATCAATCAGTTATTCAATTGACTGTTTCAAGTGCTTTGATAGAAGAATTGTTTAATTGTATGGTGGGATTGGTAGGTCAATCAACCATGTTGAGCAGATTGAAGATTTACAACTAGATCTGTTGTTCTTATTCAATGGAAAATGTCAGCGTTGAAGGTTGCGACCAAATGTTAGAGGCCTGTGTCTAGGGACTTTTGGACTAGATCGAGTGACGGATTTCTACAAAAACAATGATTGTAGCTTATTATACAAACACATGAGTGTGTCATGGTTGGATTTGAACTTTTAAGCATGGATTTATAGTGGCATTAAATAATGGAAACAAAGTGGATTGAGCTTTACAAAGCTAAGTTTGAGTTTGGTTTTCTGAAATTGGGTTTGATGCAAGAATTGATGTTAAGTATGATTTACATAAACCATAGAACTTGAAACAGATATTATAACAAAGGGTGAGTACAAATTTCAATTGAAATAATTGATTGAAGTGTGATTTTCCTAAACCTTGAAGTGAAGGTGAAAGCTTCCGCATGTATTGTTGAAATTGCTGAAATGCATCCTTATATGCACAGAGATTAAAGATTCTAGCCTTGTAGGCCTAGCTCGCATCGCCTCTCTTATACTGAAAGGATATTTTTTTAAACAAAATTATCAAATCAAGAGTCATGATTACTTTCAAGGCTATCAAATCGATGCCATAAGGTGTAAATATAGTCATTTTGTGTGTGAAGTGCACATAACGTTGGTAGAAGGTCAATCAAAAAATAAATAAAAATTTAAAAAATGGAGAATGTGAAAATATGACCATGAATGAATCATTGAGGATGGAATTCCATTAGAATATTTTTAATTGAACTGACCAGCAATATCATCTCCTTGTATTCATCTTTGAGGAATAGTTCTATTAGATTGCTAGCCTTTGTTTTTGTGCACTCTTAAGTTTTCCATTCTAGATACTATTATCTATTACATTATTGGTTTCATTAATTTGGTTCCTTTCTTGTTATGTTAAAAGTAATTCAAAGATCCCAAATACTACGATAATGTAAGGATGTAGCATCAAAATCTTAATCTTTGTTGTTGATCATATAACTATCTTGTTTTCAATGCATAATTTATTTTTTATGTCATATTTGTATCTTTTAAAATATTTTTAGTTATATCTTAGTGTCATTATTTAATTTATTAAAATCACATTACCTGAAATGTTTTGTATCTCTTATACCTCACAAGTGGAAAATTAAAATAAATAATTTTGAAAGTTAGAGAGATCTATTAGCTTAGCCTTTGAAGTTTATGAAATATTTGACTCTTTTTCAATAATAATATCTTTCAAAGCCATGGATCTGATATGGGAAATGAGTGGCACTACAAGGGGGAGTGATCCCCTCCTCTCAGAATGTAACAACATGAGAATCTAGTGGAAAAAAATAACTTTGATGGACCATCATGAAGTAGCCAGACATAATGAAATCCATGAATTTGGAGCCCAATGGAAAGCAAAAATCTAATGGAAATTCCTCTGAAGCTCATCCAAGAAACCACTGTTTTTGATTGCAACCAACAAACTAGAAAATTACCACACATATATGGAAGACCACTCCTCGATCCTCAATTTTATCGACATTTGGCCCATAAAAAAAGACTTGATCAAATGGATCCAACAAAAATGGCAATGAAAAGGTCATATAGATCTGAATTTTGGTGCGAGAGGTTTTTTTATAGTAAACTTTTCCAATCTACAAGAAAAAGAAAGAATTTTTGAGAATGGTTTATACTTATATTATAATCCATGACTCTTTATGATCTATTAGGAGGAATGCTACAATCGAGATCAAGATATATTTATGGCGGCTCCACTTTGGGTTCATCTTTTTGCACTAGAAGTAGATTTCTTCAATACTGAAATCTTGGAAGGAATCGAAAATTCAATTGGAAGGTTCGTGAAAGTAGATGATTCCACTTTCATGGGAAGGTACACTTCATATGCTTGCATTTTCATTTCTATGAATATTAAAAAACCACTTCAATAGTTGGTGGAACTTTAATATTAGGATAAAATATGGTAGCAATCACGGAATTATGAGCACATTGCTTTCCATGGCTGAAGATGTCATGAGTATGGACATTTGTACAAGGTTTGTCCATTTGGTTCTCGACTCAT